>ML303630.1:0-74830 GCA_005239505.1 Nicotiana paniculata
CTAGCTATTTGCGACAAACTTCAAGTTAACTCTAACTTGAATAGTGTGTACCTATTACAATTGGTTCTAGATAAAGCTGAAAGATACAGTATGTAATCACCTACTACAAACAACTAGACTAAAAAGACAACAGATGGAACTGGTTCTTCTAGCTGGTTCAAGTAGCTTTTGTGTCGCACAAGAATTCTACTTGCAAAATTGCTTTGGTAATTTTGCTTTCAGTTGTTGTTTCACTTCTGTGTTTGTGCGTAAATTCTTCAGCAGGAATGCTTCAACATTTTATAGAGTCAGTAGTTGAGATTTTATTGTTCAGTTCTAATGCAACCCTTCCTTGGTGGAAGAGTTTGTGTTTATCTCAACTTTCTTGATCTTGATTCTGTCCTACCTAAAATCGAACTCCATATTTTTTATCAATTTGCAACCTTTTCGCTTAGGAGATAACCTCTTAGTTCACAGATAATGTTTATCTCCTGTGCGTGGACACTTCTCGTGCCAATGGGTTTGTTTGACTATGTTTGCCCTGATGGACCTGGTTCAACTGGGTTGGGATTTATCAATCTTCAAAATCATGCAGTGACTTGATTCAACAGTAAGGTAATTGGGCCTAATGAGATCCTAGTATAATTTTGGAAGGAAGCGGGGTGGGCAGGCTTGGAATGGCTTACTGGGTTGTTTAATGTCATTTTGCGGGGGAAGAAGATGCCTGAGGAGTGGTGGTGGAGTTTGATGATCCCTTTGTACAAGAAACTCATTTTATTTGATTCGTTTACCCTTTTTCTTTCACGACACTTACTTATTGCTTGATATAAATAGCATAAATGCTTATAATCTCAAGAAAATGCCATCCCCGAGTCTTCGTCAATTAGCTGAAGACGAAACTTTAATCGTACGAAATGCGAGATATAACATCCTTCCCCCTTAGAAACATTCGTCCTCGAATGTTTACTCTTATATACTTTGGAAATTTTTTTCCAGAGTCTCCTCTGCACTATACTAAAACTAACCTGTACGCAGCCAGAAAACATACTATACATGCCACACATGGCCACTGTCTATAAATAGCAACACTTGACTTCACACAACTGTCCATTATAAATTCTGAGAGTAAAAAATGAGAGCTTATCTGATGACCTACTGGCCTGAATAGAGTTGTGCTGAGGTATCCCACCTCGAGCCATACCTTCAGTTTGAAATAGGTGGGGGGTATTTAGACTTCATTTCTTTCTCCACTTCCAACGTCATCTCTTTCACATTCTTGCTTCTCCATAAAAGCTTTACGGAGGGTATTTCCTTATTCCGCAGCTTGTGTATTTGTTGGTCTAGGATGGCAACCGAAAGTTCCACGTATGAAAAGTCCTCCGTAATTTGTACACCATCCATGGGCACCACTCGAGTAGGATCGCCATTGCACTTTCGTGGCATTGATACATGAAAAACCAGATGGACAAACTCAAAATTTGAGGGTAATTCTAACTCATATGCTACTTGGCCCACTCTCCAAATGATCCTATAAGACCCAATATATATTGTGGGCTAAGCTTGCATTTCTTGCCAAACCTCATCACACCCTTCATAGGTGACACCTTCAAGAATACCCATTTATCAACCTCGAACTCTAAGTCTCGTCGTTGTACGTCAAAATATGACTTTTGACGACTCTGAGCTGTCAACAGTCACTCCCGGATAAGCTTTACTTTTTCTATGGCCTGCTGAACCAGGTCTGGCCCATGTAACCTTGATTCTCCAACATCAAACCACCCTATAGGAGATCTGCACTTACTCCCATACAAAGCCTCGTACGGAGCCATCTAGATACTGGAGTGGTAACTGTTGTTATATGCAAACTCGACAAGAGGTAGATGTTCATCCCAACTTCTTTTAAAATCCAACACACATGCTCGTAACATATCCTCGAGCGTCTGAATTGTGCGCTCAGCTTGTCCATCAGTCTGTGGATGAAAAGCTGTGCTGAGATTCATCTGAGTCTCTAGACCTCTCTGAAATGACCTCCAAAAATGTGCTGTAAAGTGGGCCCCACGGTCAGATATAATAGATATTGGTACTCCGTGTAGTCGCACTATCTCCTTAATATATAATTTTTCATAATCTTCTGCTTTATATATAGATGTGAATGGTACGAAATGAGCTGATCTCACGAGCCTATTGACTATCACCTATATGGAATCAAACTTACAATGAGAATGAGGTAAACCCGTGATAAAGTCCATGCTTATCACCTCCCATTTCCATGTCAGGATCTCTATAGTCTGCATTAGCCCTTTGGGCTTCTGGTGCTCTATCTTCACCTGCTGGGCAACTAGGACACCGAGCGGAAAACTCAGCAATGCTCTTCTTCATATCATTCCACCAGTACACATCCTTAATGTCATGATACATCTTCGTCGACCCAGGATGAATGGAGTGCCACAAATAATGTGCCTCTGACATAATTCTGTCTCGTAGCCCTGCTACATCTGGAACACACAAATGACCCCTGTATCTAAGAACCCCATCTCCCTTGAGCTCTAACGACGACTTCTTCTGCTGCGGAACTCTCTCTCTCAATTCGACCAACTCTGGGTCCTCGTACTGCCTCCCCTCTACTTCAGCTATGAGAGATGATTTTGCAGTAATTGGGAGTACAACTCCACCATTCCCAGAGTCTACTAACCGAACCCCCAAACAATCCACTTGATGAATCTCCCTAGTTAATTGTCTTTTCTCGGTCTTTACATATGCTATGCTACTCATGGATCGACGACTTTAGGCATCTGCTACTGATGCGTGGCTAGAATCCATAGTTTTAAGCATTATGTACCTTACATTTTATGTGCTTTTGTGACAAATATACACGTTCTATGTGCATAATGGAGTCTATTTCATGTGTAGGTGAATTGGAGATGGAAGGTGAGATAAATGGGTGCATAAACGTCTAAAATACGCTCAAGAGTCGAAAAGGAGTGACCCGGGCCATAGCCGGGCATTTTGGCCCAAAAGCCTAGCTTAACCAGGCGTTAGTGGGGTGGTAGACACCAAAGGCCAGCCATGCCCAGGCGTTAATGGGGCGTTAGAGCCCAAATGCCTGGCTTACCCAGGCTATAGCTGGCGTTTGGGGCTTAACGCCTGGGGTCCCCGGTCCGGTAAATTCCGAGTTTTGAAGGTTTTAAGTGTTTCCCGGTTTGAGTAGAAGTCTCCTACACGTTTAGGGTTTGTCCCAAACATATAAATAGACCCAAAAACACAACTTTGAGGGGAGAACGCCATTTTTGGAGAGAATATACACACAAGATCATTGAGGAAGCAAAGGATTATCAGTTTTCTTCATCTTATTCTAGTATTTTCCATTTNAACAATTGAAGAGAGCACGATCTTAACCCTTTAGGGGAGCGGATTTGTGGTTAGGATAGGAATATACCTAGTCACCGTGCTTAATTAAACATCGTAATCTTAGTGCGTTCTAATATATTAATTTCATAGGAATATAGGCGTTAATCTATTGAGAATAGGCGAGTAGTACTTCGGGAGAAGGCTACGAGAGCAATTATCGATTAATTAGCAACCATGAGTGAATTATATAAAAGGGAGAGTTAATTAGAATGAAATACGGGTGGTGAATTGATCACAACCCTAGAATATTTGTCTTTACTGAATACACACAACAATATTCTTGTCACTTGATAATTAGTTATTTCATAGAATCGTAGTATAAATTAGTTACATTCCTGGATTTTGTTTTGGCTCGATTAAATAACAATTAGAGTGATTCAACAAGTAGTTTACACAAGTCCCTGTGGGTTCGACATTCGATTTAACATTATATTACTTGCTACGACCACGTATACTTGCATGTGCGTTTTGGACCAACAACTACCACATTAGCTTTCCCTGGATGGTAGAGAATGTTAAAATCGTAATCTTTTAATAACTCAAGCCATTGCCTCTGTCTCAAATTCAACTGTTTTTTCTTGAATATATATTGCAGGCTCTTATAATCTGTAAATACGTCAACATGAACACCATATAAATAACGCTGACATATCTTAAGCGCATGGACAATCACAACTAACTCGAGGTCGTGAGGCTGATAATTCCTCCCTTGCTTCCTTAACTTCCTTGAATCATACACAATTACCTTCCCATGTTGCATCAGGAAACACCCTAACCCGACACCTGAGGCATCACAATACATAGCATAACCATCTGGACCATTTAGAAGTGCTAGAAATAGCGCTGAGGTCAACCTATTCTTAAGATCTTGAAGACTCTGCTTGCAATCCTCCATCCACTGAAACTTAGTTGCTTTCTACGTCAACTTTGTCAATGGTGTCGAAAGAGAAGAAAAGCCCTCTACGAACATCTGATATCCCGCTAAGCCTAGAAAGCTACGAACCTCTGTTGGAGTGGTAGGTCTAGGCCAGGATTTCACAGCCTCAATCTTCTTAGTGTCTACCTTTATACCTCCATTGGATACAATGTTCCCCAAGAATTCTACAGACTTCAACCGGAACTCACATTTAGAAAACTTAGCATATCATTTACTATCATGAAGGGTTGGGAGTACTGCTCGTAGGTGGTCCGCATGCTCATCCTTTGAACATGCATAAACTAAAATATAATCAATAAATACTATCATGAACATATCTAAAAATGGTTGGAATAGGCTATTCATCAGGTCCATAAATACGGCAGGTGCATTCGTCAACCCGAAGGACATGCCAAGGAACTCGAAGTGGCCATGTCGGGTATTGAAGGCTGTCTTAGGAATATCTTTCTCCCGAACTCTGACTTGGTGGTATCCCGACCTCAAATCTATCTTTGAAAAACATATATCCCCTTGCAACTGATCAAACATGTCATCGATCCTTGGAAGTGGATACTTATTCTTTATAGTTACCTTGTTCAGCTGCCTATAATCGATTCACATCCTCAACGAGCCATCTTTCTTCCGCACAAACAGTACCGGTGCACCCCAAGGTGAAGTACTGGGCCTGATGAAACCTTTCTTCAGAAAATCTTTTAACTGCTCCTTCAACTCCTTCAATTTGGCAGGTGCCATTCTATACAGAGGGATGGATATTGGTTGAGTTTTCGGAAGCAAATCGATGCCAAAATCAATCTCTCGCTCTGGGGGAATACCTAGAAATTCATATGGAAATACATCCGTGTACTCTTTTACTATTGGAATAGACTGAAGTGTAGGTATCTCAGTATCTACATCTATAACTCGCACAATATGATAAATGCACCCTTTTGCGATCATTTTCCTCGCCTTCGGATAGGAAATAAACCTACCTCTGGGTGTTGCTATATTACCCACCTACTCAAGGACCGGCTCATCGAAAAATGAAATCCGGCTGTCTTTGCTCGATACTGTGGCATAGAAAGCTGCCAACCAGTCCATGCCCATGATAGCATCAAAATCTAAAATCTCTAGCTCAACTAGGCCGGCTAAGGTCTGACGATCACAAACTGTCACCGTACAACCACGGTAAACCCGTCTAGCAATGATCACTTAGTATTTCAGGCACTATACCAAACTTTCCCGCAACAAATGGGGTAATACACGAGAAAGTAGATCCTGGGTCTATCAAGGTATAAGCATCGTGAGAGAAAATGGTCAACATACCTATCACAATTTCTGGTGAAGACTCCTGGTTTTGTCGACCCGCTAAAGCATAGCTACGATTCTGATTACCACCTGAACTGGAACCTCTACCTCTTCCTCGACCTCTACAAGCCAAAGACTGAGACCAGTACCCTGAAGGATGCACAATCATAGATGATCCTGTTGCTGAATTTGTTGATTGTACCATACCCCGGGAATCTCTATTTGGGAAATCTTACATCATATGCCCAAGACGTCCACATGTATAACAAGAATCAGAATTGGCTCGACATTGGCCCAAGTGTCCTCTACCACATATGTCACACCATGGCAAAAATGACCATGTCTTCCCCAAACCTCGCTGTTGCTGTAAACCCGACGTCCGTGAGCTCTCACCTAGTCCTGATTAAGTATAACAGTCATACCTGTAACCCTGTAACTGAGGTGGATGAGGCCTAGGTGGCCGTTCGAAGTACTGGGGCCTATAACTACCCTGAGACTGCTCCTGAGACCTGGCAAATCTCATCCTCTTACGCTGCCCTGACTCAGTCCTCTCCGTACCCTGATGCTGACGCCTACCCCTTTCTATATTCTGGGTGAATGCCTGAATCAAGGAGATATCCATATTATCTTACAATGCATCACTGACACATGCCTCGGTCAACTCTTGGGCCAACCCTGCTATAAACCCGTGGATACTGTCCCGCATAGTAGAAACTATGGATGGTGCATATCTGGCCAACGAGTCAAAACAGAGACTATGCTCTCGAACACTCATATTGCCCTGCTTGAGGGCTAGAAACTAATTGACTCGAGCCTGTCGGATCTCCTGCGGTAAGTACTAGTTAAGGAAGGCATCTGAAAAATTCTCCCAAATAGTTGGAGGTGCATCACGTCCGCTGGACCTTTCCCATCCCTCGTACCAAAGGATGGCTATATCTAGTAGTCAAAAAGCAGCTAGCTCAACTGCCTCTTTCTCCGTGGCATGCATAACACGAAAGATCCTGTGAAGTTGATCTATGAAATCCTGTGGGTCCTCCCTATGATCTGTCCCTGTGAACTCTGGGGGACTCAAAGCAATAAACTCTCGGACCCTTGAACTCCCAGACCCTTCAGAAGTTCCTGCACTAGCGGATTCCCTAGCCTGTTGCTGGGTAGCTACCAACTGTGTCAGCAAATGCACCGCACTCCTCAAGTTCTGATCAGATGGAAGCAGAGGGGAACTGGATGTGCGGTCTCCTTAGGAATCTTCTCAGGTATTGGAGGAGCCGGTAATGGCTGAGTAGGGCTTTCTCCCTGGGCCTCGGATTAGGCCCCATCTACTGGGGGTACCCTGCTAGTCCCCTCACCTACTGCTGTATTTCTCCTCTGGCTAGACGTAGTGTTCCTAGTCACCTTCATCTGCACGCAAATTCCAACGCGTACGTTTTACTCAAATTTACTATAACTCAGTTCTATAACACGATTTAGATTTGAAAGAAGGGTAACAACTCTTAAATGCCCTGTAGTCCCATGCTTATATGATGTGGTGCACCACACATCTACAAACAAGACCCTACTAGACACGACTTGTAGACTCCCTAGGATAGAACTGCTCTGCTACCACTTTTGTCATGCCCCGAACCTTGGGGAGGGGGGGGGGGAGGGGAGAGCGGCACCCGGTGCCTTATCTATCGTTGCATATTAACTCGTGACTAAGAGACTCTGAACATATAATATCATTCTTTGGCCATAGGGCCACATATTGCAAGACGATTTGCGAAGCAAAATATAAAACTGAACGAAAACTACTACTGGCTAAACATCAATATAAGGCGGGGTGGACAAGGCCATCATAGCTACTACAACTGACAAACCAACATATTATACATACAAGGCCTACAAGCCCAATATACTGTACTAACTGACAGGAAATATCTACAAGCCTCTACTGATGGATGTACTGAGATCGGAACAGGGCCCCGACCTACCCATAGCCTATATACCTATGTATACAGAATGTACACAAAACTCTAGACCTGGCAACTCTGAAGGACGTGGAGCTTACTGATAAAGCTGAACTCGGGCAACACCTACTGAGGAGGTCTACCCGTCTGTCTGTCTGAAACTGCACGCATGAAATGCAGTATCCCTAGAAAAGGGATGTCAATGCGAAATAATGTCCCGAGTATGCAAGGCAATAATATAACTGAAAGCTGAAACTGAACTAATAATATAATAGCTGAAAGTAACTGGGAGTCAAAGATAATCTGAAGATATGCTCACCTGCTGATACTGACTCAACTCTCTCAATATAGTAAATAAAATAGCTGTCCGGCCCAATAAGGCTCGGTATATATATATAACTGCTCTACCGTAGTAGGCTCGCTCACATGCGCTCAACCATACTAGACTTGTATCTTGGCCAACTGGGCTCGCTCATAGGTGCTCGGCCACAGTAGGCTCAGTATATAACTTACCATCTGATCAGAGGTTTCCTAATAGGGTCATGCCTATCAATTATAGCTCGATGGTAATGAAAATAATGTAATATTATATATATAGATTCTCTGCTCTCTTGGCTGCAAGAAGATAATACTCAATTGAACATAAAGTCCCGATAAGGGAGAATACTTTAACTTATTATACTAGGATAATGTATAAATTCAGGAGTATGAACTTCTATTTATGTCTCGTTATCAAACATATGTAATTAATGGATCATACCAAAATGAAGGAAAGGTTTATCCTTAACATACGTGGAGTAGGGGAAAATCCGTACAGTGATTTAACGTTAACAATTGGGAGATTGTTAATTGTTGTTGTTGTAATATAAAGTCTTCATATGCACGACATTAAACTTGAGCAATTATGTTGGTTTATCTGGCAAAAATGCGGTCCAACATGAAGACCACATTAGGCATAATCATGGGTTCTTTTAACAGATCCTTCGAATAGTCTTCATACAATTTTGAAAAACTTATCAAACTTTGACAACTTCTAATACTCCTATTTCTCCTAAAAAAACATCAAAACTCCAAAATTAAAAGAAATGACTCAACAACATCACTGAATGTGAAAGCTCAAACTAGACAGAATTGTTCCATTTGGAATTCAATTTTCAAAATTCCCTCACCTTCATTCCTTGTTTTGCCTTTATGTATAAATCCAACTTTTGTCAAAATGAATTGGTATCAGTTTAGAGATGAATAATGTAATTCCACCTCTTATGTGTAAATGGCCTAAGGTTGTCCATGTGCCTACTAATTAAATTGACTAAAGGCAAGAGTCACTTACTCCACTTGCTGCCACGCGGGGGAGGGGGGGAGGGGGGGAGATTTTTCCACCTACAATTATTCACAAATCCTAAATTACATGGTTAATCTCCCATTAAACTAATATTTAATCAATTGCCCACATAATTAAGAATTGTCTCAAAAAACTTAAACTACCACTCATTTATAATACACTTTATACATCATACTATAATGGTCTTATGGTACCTTTTATGGTACTAGTCCATAAATATCGAGTATTATAGCTCGGACCATATTTTATCCCAAATTGACAACCTTAAATGAAACTCATTTTATTTGATTCGTTTACCCTTTTCTTTCACGGCACTTACTTATTGATTGATATAAATAGCATAAATGCTTATAATCTCAAGAAAATCTCATCCCCGAGTCTGCGTCAATTAACTGAAGACGAAACTTTAATCGTACAAAATGCAAGATGTAACATTTACTTGGTTGTTTAGAGGTGTGGATTACTTCTTTGAGGGTTATTGTGATAATGAGGCACGGGCTGTTCAGCCTATTTGGGTGGTACAAGTGGGGATTTGAGCAGAGTAAATGACGCTCGAAAGGGTTCTAACGGATTCAAGATTTATATGTAGCAATTGGGAATTTTCAGGATTTTGATATTGCTAGAAACTGGGATTTACATTGGATGGTGTCGAGACTCGCGATATTTCTATATCTTTATGGATTCTACATTTCAATATCAGGAAGGTGAAGGAAACGACTTTAGACTCGTAGAAAGTCTCTTTAGAGTGGGTATATCGGTTGTGGTACTTTTGGGGTACTTAAAAGCACTGTTTATGGGCCTTAGGGCAGTATAGTTCTATGCTAGAGTTCGTGGCATGAGTTTTGGTTAAGGATCGTGGTTTTCTTGCAAGGAAAAGTATCAACTTGAAAGCGATTCGGAAGGAACTCGAAAAAATAAGATAGTTTAGTAGTATATTAGATCAGCGCCTTAATGGATATGATCGGTTCTTTGGGTAATTATGATGTAGTGAATTTCTACAGGTGTTTTGAGGTGATACTTTTGGGATTGGCGACCTGTGTGGCTTGGTTGGGCTAGAGAGATTCAGTTATGTCGGCTTGTTTATGTGCAAATGGTCTTTGAAGAGTTCTTGATGATTTTTGTCACGGTTCGAGGTGAATATTTCCTACTAGCGTGAGGAACATGTTGCATATTGGATTTTCTCCTGGATGAGATCAAATGGAAGGTTTATGATTGATCGAGTATGTATTCTGCTTGTGACTCAGATTTGATTATGAGATTCTTGTACTTTTCACATGATGGCATGATAGATGCGGTGTGTTGCGTGGGATTAAGATTTGCGTGTGCAAGGTCACAATTCAGTTTTGAAGGGAAGATCATAAATTCTTAGGCAACATGGACGGGTTTAGATGACTAGATTAATGATATCACTACTTTGTATTGCCTTAGAAGGGTGCGCATTTCAGAAGGCACATTGTGTTTTGACTTGCGGATGCTTCATCAGTATTGCAGTGCTCGCTTGGTTGATCGACTGCTGATATTTAGATTTTGTTATGTGGCACGAAAGAATTATAGAAGTATTCGTCGTGGGATAATCATGTATGAGAGACGTGTTAGACATTCAGACAATGGATTTTGGATTAGATATGGTGATTCGTAGGTTCTATGGATTTGGAGATCGAAAATTTTCCAGAAGTAGGTTGTTTCGTGGTTGTGGACTCTTAAAATGTGCCCAAAGCTAGCCAGATGATAGATTGTGTTATGATGTGGATTTTTGGAGGGTTATTTACCTATTATGGGTAGCCAAAGTTGATTTGGGGTCCATTGGTAGGCCCAATAAGGATGTGTGTTCTGCACCGGATCAGATTGGTTGACTCCATACTGCCATTGTAAGGGATGTGCCATTCGGTTAGTTTTGAGCTTATTCACGTTCTGATATGTTCTATGAGTTACCCTTATATGCTACGAGGGGTTGTGATTCGTTGGTTATATGCATACATAGTGCGATTCTATTGGGGCCTTATAGCAGAATTTGAGAGAGATTGGTATTTGGGTGATGCATGGTTGATTACACATTATTTATTGTTTTTTGGGTTTGTGTGGCATTGTGTCATTTGCTTCCCCATAGTTATGGTCATTCACCTTGGGTAATTGATGTCAAGTTGCGCGTGGTTATTGATTTTGAGTAAGGTGGCTGGAGGTATTTCATATGGACCAGTGATTGGATGGGGTCACGCATTGCGGCGGGATTATGTGGAGATATGGTCCTTTGTGTTAGGTTTGTGTGTTATGGTTCTACGATATGTGATGAGTTTTAGCATTGTCATGACCCAAAATCCTATCTCAGGTCGTGAGGGCACCCAACGACGGGGTCGGGCAAGCCAACACTCATTTTGCTAAGGGTTCTTTCTTGTTTGATTTAAACATTTCAACATATACCAAGTTTTTAAAGCTTATAACATATATTGACAAGGATAATTAGCCAGTTTTAATCAAAATCGGTCATAAGGAGGCGTGAGCCAATATATATAGACCCGAAATCTATAATGACTACCACGTGTGTGACAGGAACTAGTGTCACAAGTCCTACGGGTATACTAACAGAATGTACAAAAGATATAATATACAGTCCCACTATCTGAAAGAAATAGATGGGAAATAAGCAAAAGAAACTCCATGGTGTTGCCGAGGATCGTCAGGAGAAGCATCTCACCGTGAAGTCAGGTCCAACTATGATCAAAATCGAGATCCGATCTGATAACCAGATGCACCAGCCTCAGAACCTGTACAATTAAGTATAGAAGCGTAGTATGAGTACATAAATAAATATGTACCCAGTGAGTATCCCACCTAACCTCAAAGAAGTAGTGACGAGAGGTCGACTTGACACTTACTAAGGTCCAACAAAAAAAATTAAACAAGATATAATATCAGTAACAGACATACGAGGATGATAAAAGCAGTAAACATTAAAAATAACAATAATTTAAACAAATACTGGAAGTAAATATACAATTACTACTTCATTATTCTTTTATTTTCTTTAAAATATCTGACCACTCAATATCCATAAAAGAATCATTAACAGTTTAGGATGCACATACAGGATAAGGACAACCGGCCTGAGCAATCACAATGATCACATCTGTGCACCGCCGAGGGTCGAATGACCCGAACCATAATATATCTTTCAATCTCGCCGTGGCGTACAGCCCGCTCCCATGAGAGTGGGGGAAATAACACTCCGCTCGCAGAATGTAAATTGCGAAGCGGTCACATGCACACACAATCCTCACATTTATTCTTTATAAATTACTTTTCGTGAACAGTTCCTTAAAATTACTCAAATTCCATAATCTCAGGGAAACAAGCCGCATGTAACATTAATTCATTAAGAATATAGTTCATTTCAAGGAAAACATAAGGCATGGTGTAGGCCTAACTACCTGGACATAACAATAATAGTCGCTACGTACAGACTCTCGTCACTTTGCGCGTACATAGCCCCCATTAGCACATAGCCATTTAAATCACCTAGGGGGACAATTCCCTCTTACAAGGTTAGAACGGAGACTCACCTCGTGTCGAACCTACTCTCCGGGTCAAGAACGCGCCCGAAACTTCAAACTCGACACCCACGGACTCGAAACTAGCCAAATGTTATACAAATATATCAATTTATATTCAAAGAATGGAATTCTCCTACTACTTAGTCAAATTCATCATTCTTGAAGAAATCCCAAAATCCAATCCCGGCCCCGCATGCTCGGATTCCAAGAATTCTCGAAGGAAACACTCACCCATAACCTAAGGATAATTAATATATGATTTTTGTATGATTTCATAGCCAATTCACGGGTAATTCTCTAAATTCTCGAAAGCCCTAGGTTACTACTCAAATTCTTATATTTTCGACTAATTAGGTAGTTAAATTCTACTAAGAATGCATGCATTAACTAACTTTAGGATAGAATTTACTTACCTTTTTAGTAGCTAGATCGTGGAGCTCTTTCCCAAGCTTTCAAGGTCTCTAATGGAGGAACAAAATGGGGTGAAATGAAATAATCCCATGTTTTAAAGAACTCACTACCTACTGTGGTTCCGCACCTACGGCTTGAGGACCACACCTGAGGTCTTGCGCCTGCGAGAAAACACTCACACCTGCGGAAGAGGGGCAAAGGGCCTGGGCTCGCACCTGCGGAGAAGATCTCACACCTGCGGCTCCGCTCCTGCGAATATTATCCGCACCTGCAATAAATGGGCAGCCTCACCTAGAGCCGCACCTGCGAAGCAAGGACCGCATGAACGGTCTCGCACCTGCGACTGGGAAACCTCACCTGCGGTCACACCTGATCAGGTGCAGCAGCAACTGCTTCAGCTGGTTTTTGTCATCGTTTGGTTCCCGAGAGGCACCTGGGCCCACTCGAGCTCCTGTCTAAATATACCAACAAGTCCCAAATCATAATACAGACTCACTCGAGCCTTCGGAACACCCGAAACAATGCTAAAACTCAAAATCACACCTCAAAATCCCTAGAATCAAACTTAGGAACTTTAAGTTTCTTGAATTTGCTAACAATGTGTCGAACTGACCTATAGTACTCGGAATGACCCCGAATTTTGCGAGCAAGTCATGAATGACAAAACAGAACTATTCCCGGTCTTGGAATTCTGTCTGGACCTTGATAACACAAAGACACATTCCAAACCACAATATGAACTTAAGGAAACTCTTATTACGCTATTGGGCGCCGAAACGCTCCCGGATCATCCAAAACCCATCCCGAACATACGCCCAAGTCCGAAATCATCATACGAAGATACCAGAACCGTCAAAATTCGATTCCGAGGTCGTTTACTCAAAAGGTTGACCGAAGTCAAACTTGGCCTTAAAGGCCAACCTTAAGGGACCAAGTGTTCCAATATTGCTCTAAACACTTCTGAATCCCGGACCACCCGCCCCCGCAAGTCATAAATCATAATAAGCCTCTATGGGAAGTTTCGTTTAGGGGAACGGGGTCCGATAACGCAAAACGACCGACCGGGTCGTTACATTCTCTATCTATTAAAGAAACGTTCGTCCTCGAACGGGTCTAGAATCATACCTGAAGGTCTGAATAAGTGTGGATATCTGCTCCGCATGCCCTCCTCGGACTCCCAGGTCGCTTCCTCGACTGGTTGGCCCCTCCACTGGACCTTCACTGCAGAAACTCTCTTGGACCTCAACTGGCGATCATGTCTATCAATAATAGCAACTGGCTCCTCCTCGTAGCCTAGCCTCTCATCCCACTGAATAGTGCTAAAATCAACCACATGAGAGAAGTCCGCGTGGTATCTCAGGGGCATAGATAAATGAAAGACCGGATGAACTCCTGATAAACTAGGGGGTAAAGCTAGCTCATAAGCAACCTCCCCAACTCGCCTCAACACCTAGAAGGGACCTATAAACCTCTTGTTCAGCTTCCCCTTCTTCCCAAACCTCATAATACCCTTCATCGACGAGACTTTCAACAGGACCTTATCTCCCTCCATAAATTATACATCACGCGCCTTCTGATCCGCGTAACTTTTCTGTCTAAACTGTGCTGTGTGGAGGCTCTTCTGGATCAACTTCACTTTCTCCAAAGCATCCCTCACTAGGTCGGTGCCATATAATTAGCCTCACCAGGCTCAAACCACCCGATAGGAGAACGACATCGCCGACCATACAAAGCCTCAAATATTGCCATCTCAATGCTGGACTGATAACTATTATTGTAAGCAAACTCGGCCAAAGGCAAGAACTGGTCCCACTGACCTCCGAAGTCAATCACACATGCGCTGAGCATATCCTCTACTATCTGAACTGTACGCTCCGACTGACCATTAGTCTGAGGGTGAAATGCTGTGCTGAGATCTATCTGGGTACCCATCTCACTATGCAATGCTCTCCAGAAGTGCGAGGTGAACTGAGGACCTCGATCTGATATAATGGACACCGGTACGCCGTGCAACCGAACTATCTCCCGAATGTAGATCTGTGCCAACCTCTCAGAAGTATATGTAGTAGCCACTGGAATGAAATGCGCCGATTTGGTCAAACCGTGTCAACCTTCTGCAGTGTCCGAGGCAACCCAACCACGAAATCCATAGTGATGGTTCCCACTTCCACTCCAGAATGGGCATCTGCTGAAGTAGGCCTCCTGGCCTCTGGTGCTCATACTTAAGCTGCTGGCAATTAAGACACCTAGCCACATACTCCACAATGTCCTTCTTCATCTACCTCCACCAGTAATGCTACTTCAAATCATGATACATCTTCGTGGCACCAAGATGGACAGAATACCGAGAACTATGTGCCTCATATAGAATCCTCCCTCTCAAGCCATCGACATTAGGAACACATAAACGGAACTAAAGTCTCAGAACACCATCCTCGCTAATAATAACCTCCTTGGCACCACCCTAAACCACTGTCTCCTGAAGCTCTGCCAAGTACAGATCATCAAACTACCGAGCCTTAATCTCTCCCAATAACGAAGACTGAGCAACCACATGTGCTAAAACTCGGCGAGGCTCCGAAAGGTCTAACCTCACCAGGTGGTTAGCCAAGGACTGAATGTCCAAGGCTAGAGCTCTCTCCTCTGCTGCAATGTAAGCCAAACTACCCATACTCTCTGCCTTCCTGCTCAAGGCATCTGCTACCGCGTTTGCCTTGCCCGGATGATAAAGAATGGTGATATCATAATCCTTCAACAACTCAAGCCATATGCGCTGCCTCAAATTAAGATCCCTCGTCTTGAACAAGTGCTACAAGCTGCGGTGGTCTGTATAAACCTCACAGGACACCCCATACAAGTAGTGCCTCCAAATCTTAAGAGCATGCACAATCGCTGCTAACTCTAAATCATGCACATGGTAATTATTCTCATGAACCTTCAGCTGGCGTGAAGCATAAGCAATAACTCTCCCTTCCTGCATCAACACACATCCTAAAACAACGCGTGAAGCGTCCCAGTACACTGTATACAACCCAGAACCAGAAGGCAATACCTGAACTGGTGCTGAGGTCAATGCTGTCTTGAGCTTTTGAAAGATCGCCTCACACTCTTCGGACCATCTGAACGGGGCATTCTTCTGAGTCAATCTAGTCAATGGAGCTGCAATAGAAGAGAACCCCTCCACAAATCGGCGATAATAGCCTGCTAGGCCCAAAAAGCTCCCGATCTCTGTAACTGAAGTAGGATGCGACCAACTCTGAACTGCCTCAATCTTCTGAGGATCAACCTTGATACCCTCTCCGGATACCACATGCCCCAAGAATGCTACGGAATCCAACCAGAACTCACACTTGGAGAACTTAGCATATAACTTCTGTTCCCGCAAGGTCTGGAGCACAATTCTCAAATGCTGCTCGTGCTCCCCCAGGCTACGTGAGTAAATCAAAATGTCATCAGTGAAGACAATGACAAAGGAATCAATATACGGCATGAACACCCTGTTCATCAAATCCATGAATGCTGCTGGGGCATTAGTCAAGCCAAAGGACATTACCAGGAACTCATAGTGGCCATACCTCGTGCGAAAAGCTGTCTTCGGAACATATGAGGCCCAAATCCTCAGCTGATGATATCCCGATCTCAAATCAATCTTAGAAAATACCTGAGCACCCTGCAACTGGTCAAACAAATCATCGATGCGCAACATAGGGTACTTGTTCTTAATGGTGACCTTGTTCAACTGGCAGTAATCAATACACATCCACATGGACCCATCCTTCTTCTTCACGAATAGGACTGGAGTACCCCACGACAATACACTCGGTCTGATGAACCCCTTAGCCAACAACTCCTCCAGCTGCTCCTTCAGCTCCTCCAACTCTTTCGGAGCCATACGGTACGGAGGAATAGATATAGGCTGGGTGCCTGGAGCTAAATCAATGCATAAATCAATATCACGATCCGGAGGCATGCCCGGAAGGTCTGAAGGAAATACATTAGCAAACTCTCGAACAACTAGCACCGAATCAATCGTCGGTGACTCGGCGGTGGTGTCTCGCACATTAGCAAGGTAGGCTAGGCAACCCTTCTCGACCATATGTCGAGCCTTCATGAATGAAATAACCCGGCTGGCTGCACTAACTGAGGAACCCCTCCACTCCAGCCTAGGCGACTCTGGAATGGCTAAAGTAACTGTCTTGGCATGACAATCTAGCACGTCATGATAAGGAGATAGCCAATCCATGCCTAAAATAACCTCGAATCAACTATGTCGAGCAATAAGAGATCTGCTCGAGTCTCGAACCCGCAGAATGTAACCATACAAGATCGGTAAACCTGGTCTACCACCACAGAATCGCCTACCGGAGTGGACACACATATAGGAGAACCCAAGGACTCACGAGGGACATCCAGAAAATGAGCAAATAAGACCGAAACATAGGAATATGTGGATCCTGGATAAAATAACACCGATGCCTCTCTACCACATACTGCAATAATACCTATGATCACGGCGTCTAAGGTCACTGCATCTGATCTAGCGGGAATATCATAGAATCTAGCTGGAGCACCGGAAGATGAGCCCCGCCAGAATGAACAGGAGCTGGATGACCTCCCCTGACTAGCCTCCAACTCTAGGACGACCCCTGGCGACCTATCCCCCACCTCTAGGTGGCTTGACGGCTGGTGCTGGACCCATAGGCTGAAAATCCTGCTGCACTGCTTTGCCCCGAAACCTGGGAAAATGCCTCTTCATATAATCTGGATCCCCACACTCATAACAAACCGCGGGTATCATATCCTGCTGCCCCGAAGAGGAACCTTGAATGGCCGGAGAGCAATGTGTACTCTCTGGCATAACACTGAAGTAGGGACTGGGGAATCTCGGATAACTGGAATAACCACTGGGTGAACTCTGAATGGCTGGAGGGCTGTAGGAATGCTCTGGCATGGCACTGAAATGAGGCCTCGCTGGAACACCTCGGGGAGGTGGTGGGGGTGTTGAATATGGAGGTCTACTGGGCTGATCTCTACCGAACTGACTGCCCCTAACTGGGGCACCTGTGAAATCCCCGAAGAATATGGCTCTCTTGCCCTGCTGACCCTGCTCTCTGCCTCTCGATCGATAGCCCTCAATCCGACGAGCTATCTCGACCACCAGCTGATAGGGAGTCCCCATCTCTACTTCTCGGGCCATGTTAGCCCTAATACCGGAGTGCAACCCTGCTACAAATCTCCGGACTCTCTCGACATCAATAGGTAATATTATGAGTGCGTGGCAAGACAACTCTGAGAATCTAGCCTCATATTCTGTCATTGACATTTGTCCCTACTCCAGTTGCTCAAACTGATATTGCAGCTCTTCCCTCTCAGAGGGTGGGATATACCTGTCTAGAAACATCTGAGTGAACTACTCCCAAGTGATAGGAGGAGAATCTACTGGCCTGCTGAGAATATAGGACTGCCACCATCTGCGAGCTCTGCCCTCTAACTGGAAGGTAGTGAAGTCCACTCCATGGGACTCTAATATCCTCATATTGTGCAGCCTGTTCCTGCACCTGTCAACAAAATCCTGGGCCTCCTCGACTCGCTCACCTCGAAGACTGGAGGGTGCAATCGAGTCCATCTATCTAATAACTTCTACGGATCGCCGTCCGCAGCTGGTCTGGGCTCAGGTGCTGCTGCCACAAGCTGGACCCCACCCATGGGCAGTGTAGTATGATATAATGCTGCTGCCTGACCTGCAGCCTGGGCGGTAGGAGTCTGACCCCCCTCCCGCCTGAGATGTTGCAGGATCTTCTGGAAATAAACCAACCTGGGACATGGTGTACATAAGCCGCATCATTCGGCCCATGATCTCCTGAAAGCCTGGCGCCGTCATAAAGTCCACTGGAGCAGGACCTGCTGGGGCACCTCACCCTGCTCCTCTATAGTAGGATCCTCTGGTGGTGGTACAACTGAAATAGCTAGGGGATGCCCTCGTCCTCTACCTCGGGCCGGTGCCCTCCCCGGCCTCTACCACTGCCTCAAAAAATAGGGGTAGAGGCCCCTCCTGAGTCTGGAACATCGAATGCACGTGTCCTCACCATCTGTGAGAGAATAAAAGATGAGATTTAGTAAACCATCGACTGCACGATAGAATAAAAAAAAGGAGAAGTTTTCCTAACACCCTATAGCCTCCTGAAGATAAGTACAGACGTCCCCATACCGATCCGCAAGACTCTACTAGGTTTGCCCGTGACTTGTGAGACCTACGTGAACCTAGAGATCTGATACCATATTGTCATGACCCAAAATCCTAACTCAGATCGTGAGGGCGCCCAACGACGAGGTCGGGCAAGCCAATACTCATTTTTTGTAAGGGTTCTTTCTTGTTTGATTTAAACATTTCAACATATACCAAGTTTTTAAAGCTTATAACATAAATTGACAAGGATAATTAGCCAGTTTTAATCAAAAGCGGTCATAAGGAGGCATGAGCCAATATATACAGATCCGAAATCCATAATGACTACCACGTGTGTGCTAGGAACTAGTGTCACAAGTCCTACGTGCATACTAACAGAATATACAAAAGATATAATATACAGTCCCACTGTCTGAAAGAAATAGATGGGAAATAAGCAAACGAAACTCCATGGTGCTGCCGAGGATCGTTAGGGGAAGCATCTCACCGTGAATTCAGGTCCAACTATGATCAAAATCGAGCTATGGTCTAATAACCAGATGCAACAGCCTCATAACCTGTACAATTAAGTACAGAAGCATAGTATGCGTAAATAAATAAATATGTACCCAGTGAGTATCCCGCCTAACCTCGAAGAAGTAGTGACGAGAGGTTGACTTGACACTTACTAAGGTCCAACAAAAATGATTAAACAAGATATAATATCAGTAACAGACATACGAGGATGATAAAAGCAGTAAACATTAAAAATAACAATAATTTAAACAAATACTGGAAGTAAATATACAATTACTACTTCATTATTCTTTTATTTTCTTTAAAATATCTGACCACTCAATATCCATAAAAGAATCATTAACAGTTTAGGATGGACATACAGGATAAGGACAACCGGCCTGAGCAATCACAATGATCACATCTATGCACCGCCGAGGGTCGAATGACCCGAACCATAATATATCTTTCAATCTCGCCGTGGCGTACAGCCCGCTCCCATGAGAGTGGGGGAAATAACACTCCGCTCGCAGAATGTAAATTGCGAAGCGGTCACATGCACACACAATCCTCACATTTATTTCTTTAAAATATCTGACCACTCAATATCCATAAAAGAATCATTAACAATTTAGCATGCGCATGTAGGATAAGGACAACCGGTCCGAACCATCATAACGATCATATCTGTGCACTGCCAAGGGTCAAACGACCCGAACCTTTATATATATTTCAATCTCGCCGTGTCGTTCGGCCTGCTCCGTAGGCATAGTGTAGGCCTAACTACCCCGACATAACAATAATAGTCGCTACGTACAGACTCTCGTCACTTTGCGCGTACGTATCCCCCACAAACATTAGCATATAGACATTTAAATCACCTAGGGGGACAATTCCCTCTTACAAGGTTAGAAAGGAGACTCACCTCGTGTCGAACCTACTCTCCAGGTCAAGAACGCGCCCGAAGCTCCAAACTCGACACTCACGGACTCGAAAGTAGCCAAATGTTATACAAATATATTAATATATATTCAAAGCATGGAATTCTCCTACTACTTAGTCAAATTCATCATTCTTGAAGAAATCCCAAAATACAACCCCGGGCCCGCATGCTCGGATTTTAAGAATTCTCGAAGGAAACACTCACCCATAACCTAAGGATCATTAATATATGATTTTTGTATGATTTCATAGCCAATTCACGGGTAATTATCTAAATTCTCGAAAGCCCTAGGTTACTACCCAAATTCCTAAATTTTTGACTAATTAGGTAGTTAAATTCTACTAAGAATGCATGCATTAACTAACTTTAGGATATAATTTACTTACCTTTTTAGTAGCTAGATCGTGGAGCTCTTTCCCAAGCTTTCAAGGTCTCTAATGGAGGAAGAAAATGGGGTGAAATGAAATAATCCTGTGTTTTAAAGAACTCACTACCTACTGTGGTTCCACACTTACGACTCGAGGACCGCACCTGCGGTCTCGCGCCTGCGAGAAAAGACTCGCACCTGCGGAAGAGGGGCAAGGGGCCTGGGCTCGCACCTGCAGAGAGAAGCTTACACCTGCGGCTCTGCTCCTGCGGATATTATCCGCACCTGCGATAAATGGGCAGCCTCAGCTGGAGCCGCACCTGCGAGGCAAGGACTTTAGGAGCGGTCTCGCACCTGCGACTGGGCAACCGCACCTGTGGTCACACCAGATCAGGTGCACTAGTAACAACATTAACTGGTTTTTGGCCTCGTTTGGTGCCCGAGAGGCACCTGGGCCCACCCGAGCCCCCGTCCAAATATACCAACAATTCCCAAATCATAATACGGACTCGCTCGAGCCTTCAGAAATCCCAAAACAACGCTAAAACTCAAAATCACACCTCAAAACCCCTAGAATCAAACTTAGGAACTTTAAGTTTCTTGAATTCGCTAACAATGTGCCGAACTGACCTATACTTCTCAGAATGACCCCAAATTTTGCGAGCAAGTCATGAATGTCATAACATAACTATTCCCTGTTTCGGAATTCTGTCTGGACCTCGATAACACAAAAACACGTCCCAAAACACAATATGAACTTAAGGAAACCCTTATTTTGCTATGGGCGCCGAAACGCTCCCGTGTCATCCAAAACCTATCTCGAACATACGCCTAAGTACGAAATCATCATACGAAGCTACCAGAACCGTTGGAACTTGATTCCGAGATTGTTTACTCAAAAGGTTGACCGAAGTCAAACTTGGCCTTTAAGGCCAACCTTAAGGAACCAAGTGTTCCAATATTGCTCTAAACACTTCTGAATCCCGGACCACCCGCCCCCGCAAGTCATAAATTACAATAACCTTCTATGGGAAGTTTCGTTTAAGTGGGGGAGGATGTAACGACCCGACCGGTCAATTAAAGCATTTGCACTTTGCTCGGTAGTTTATGGATACGAGTAGCTCCGTATGATGTATTATCACTTATGTGAACCGTCGGTTTTGGTTTCAGGTTATCGATTCAGAAGAATGAATTTCATGGTTTAAGCTTTAAGTTGGAAGAGTTGGCCAAGTTTGACTTTTTAGTATTTGACCTCAGATCGGAGCATTGATGGATCTGTTAGGTTTGAATGGTGATTTTAGACTTGGGCGTATTCCCGGATTTACATTTGGATGTTCTTAGAAGGATTCAGTACTAATCGGTAAAAGTTGGAAATTTGAAGGTTTGGAAAGTTATAAGTTTGACCGAGAGTTGACTTTGTGGATATCGATTGGAATAGCTTCGTTATGATGTTGGGACTTGTGTGCAAAATTAGGTTAATTTTCTATGTTTCTGCACGATTTAGGGAAGTTGAAAATTTCAAAGTTCATCAAGTTCGACTTGAGGTGCTTTTCATCGCTTCGATGTTGTTATTTGTAATTTGAGGCCTCGAGTAGGTCCGTCTTAGGTTATGGGACTTGTTGGTACATTTGAACGAGCCCCCGAGTGGCTCGAGCGAGGTTCGGATCATTTTTGCTCCATGTTACATTGCTCAAGGTATGATGGTTCTGGTGTTTTTGTATCTGCGGAAGAATGGATGGAGATGCAAGTCTGCAGATGCAGACAATTGGCTGCAGAAGCACAAATGGGCTTGACTGGAGATCATCGTAGATGCGGAGGAATAGGCGCACCTGCGTGTGCTAGGAGCGAAGTCCTTGGGCGCAGGAGGGGTCCTATACGCAGAAGCGCGTTTGGCTTCGCAGCTGCGATTGCGTTGAAGTGGAATAGTGTCCGCAGGTGCGAGTGGTCGACTGATTCATGGATTCCGCAGAAGCGAGGCTTTGAGTCGCAATAGCGACGCCGCAGAAACAACTATTGTTTCGCAAATGAGAAAATGTCTAGGCAAACTCTATTTGATTCGAGGTTTTTTTTTTCTTCTATCATTTATTGAGATGTGGGACTTGGATTGAGGCGACTTTAGAAGCAATATTCATCACAAGATTTGGGTAAGTGTTCTACACTTGGTTTTGATTTTATTTTATGAATCTATCTTCATTTTTGGCATATGGTTGATGAATTTTAAAGAGAAAATTGGGGTTTTTTTTGTCTAAAACTTTGAAAAGTAAATTTTCGAGTTTTGAACATCGATTTGGAGTCGGATTTGAGTGAAACTAGTATCGTTGGACTCGTAGTTGAATGAGTTGTCGAATTTTGTATGTTTTGTCAGGTTTCAAAGCGCGGGCCTAAGGATCGTACCTCTATCATTTGGAATTGTTTCAATGGGATTTATTTGATGTATTTGAGTTGCTTTTAACTAGTTTCGAGCCGATCAGAGGTCGGTACGCGCAAGATTCAATTTTTGGAGCATCGTTTGGCTTGCTCGTGTCATGACCCAAAACGATGGTCCGCGACAGGCACCCGGTACCTTACTCAACCGAGTACCAACGTAACGTATATTTCGTATCATACTATCATAGGTAAATGAGCCGAAAAGGCTGTCGTGAGATAACTAGAATAAAACATGAGAAAATACTTGTCATAGGATGACCCAACATGATGTACCGACTTATACATATGACATACGGGCCTATAAGGCCGACACGATCCTTTATATACTCAAAACATAGGCCGACAAGGCCATACAAGTATCCATATACATGACATCAGTTTACAAGCCTCTAAGAGTAGATAAATACCATAAAGGTCGGGGCAGGGCCCCACATAAAAATCAATACATGTCTAAATCATACTGACCAAATAAGCAACTCCGGAGCAAATGAAGTGCACCAACACCTTCCACAGAGCTGATAGCCTACTTGGAGGACTATCAACCTGTCTATCGGGACCTGCATGTGCGAAACACAGCGTCTCCTGGGAAAAGGGACATCAATACTGTCACGCCCCGAACCTGGGGGGCCAGACCGGCACCCGGTGCCTCACCTAACCTTGCATACCATCTTGCGACTAAGGAACTCTGAACATATGATGTCATACTTTTTCCATGAGCCACATTGCAAGACAAATGCGAATGCTAGCTAAATATCAATATAAAGCTGGGCCGACAAGGCCATCATAACTACTACAACTGGCAAACCAACAAAATATACATAAAAGGCCTACCAGCCCAACATAATGCACTAACTGACAGGATATGTCTACAAGCCTTTACTGGTGGATATAATGTGATCGGAACAACTCCCCGACCTACTCATAACATATATACAGAAGATGAACATAAAACTCTAGACCCGACAACTCCGAAACGCATGGAGCTTACCAATCAAGCTGAACTCGGGCAACACTTAATGAGGAGGTCTACCCGTTTGTCTGTCTGAACCTGCAAGCATGAAATGCAACACCCCCATAAAAGGGATGTCAGTGCGAAATAATGTACCGAGTATGTAAGGCAATATACTGAAACCTGAAACTGAACTGATAATATAATAAGTGAAAGCAACTAGAAATTAAAGATAATCTGAAGATATGCTTACCTGCTGATACTGACTCAACTCTCTCAATATAGTAAGTAAAATAGATGTCCGTCCCTATAAGGCTCGGTATATATATATATATATATATATATATATATATATATATATATATAACTGCTCTGCCGTAGTAGGCTCGCTAATAGGCGCTCGGCCATACTAGGCTCTTTATCTTGACCAACTAGGCTCACTCATTGGCGCTCAGCCACAGTAGGCTCGTTATATAACTTACCATCTGATCAGAGGTTGCCCAACAGGGGCCTGCCCATCGATTATAGCTCGATGGTGATAAAAATACTGTAATACTGTATATATAGACTCTCTGCTCTCTTGACTGGAAGAAAGAAATACTCAATTGATTATTGTAGTCCCGATAAAGAGAATATTGTAACTTGCGAGACTAGCAAAACATACATAAATTCTGGGATATGAATTTTTCTTTATATCTCGTTATCAAACTCGTGTAATTACGAGATCATGAAAAATGAAGGAAGGGCTTAGCCTTAACTTACCTGGAGTAGGGAAAAATCCGTAAGATATTCTTGAAAAAGGTTGCACCATACTCCCTTAGAATCGCAAAATCCCATTATTATTACGCAGTGTAATTTCGTATGAGTTTCTTTATTAATCTAAGAATTACCATTAATACGGTAACATGAAGTCTTATGCGAGCTTCCAACATCTCCTCCAAAAATGAATTTGATATCAATTGAATATCATTTGTAAAGATGACTAATTGTAAAGATGACTAACTTGAAATTCCTTCTATGTTTTTTTAATGGCAAAGTGTAGTTTCCATGTGTTATCTTGATAGATTGCCCAAAGACCCCTTAATGCCACCTATCCTAATGACTAATGATTCAGCA
The DNA here is from genome assembly GCA_005239505.1 of Nicotiana paniculata. NCBI lineage: Eukaryota > Viridiplantae > Streptophyta > Magnoliopsida > Solanales > Solanaceae > Nicotiana > Nicotiana paniculata. Next base: position 25,337 of record ML303630.1, read on the forward strand.
ACTTGGCCTTAATTTGCTGCCACCTTGAAGTGTGATGCTTATCCAAAATACCATTAATTAACCACTAATGTCATAATTAATTGATAATCTCCCACTATCCAATAGTTAACCAATTACCCACATAATTAAGAATTATCTCAAATTACTTATAATATTACTCACTTTTAAAACACCTTATACACCTTACTATCTTGGCCATGTGGTACCTTGTATGGTACTAGTCTATAAATACCAGGTATTTTAGATCGGCCGTATTTTATTCCAAAATGTCAAACTTTGAGGAAATTTACTTTCTTTGATTTACTTACCCTCTCACCTTCACGAATTTACTCATTACTTATTTGAAATAGCATAAAATGCTTATAATCTTAAATAATATCATTCCCGAACTTACGTCGATTAACTTACGACGAAACTTTAACGTACGAAGAATGCGGGATGTAACATCTCATTTTCGAGATTTCATCAATTTACTTATAGCGTATTTTCACGTGCGAAAACATGGGGCGTAATATCATTCCTCCCTTTGGAACATTCGTCCTCGAATGTTGACTGGTGTACTTTTCATTTTAATAGCCTATGTCTTCCGAATATTTTATTACTCTCCTTGCCATCTAGGCAACCGTTATGTGAAAAAGGCCAGGGCATTCCCTTCTTTAGGCCTCTTTCTCATATCACGACTTATGGTCAGAATCCTTCCAGTCTCGTAACTGTTTCTACCTTCTGTCATGCAGTCTATACGACTCTGACCTTGTAAGTGCGCTTATGCGTCCTTCTTTCTTTATTCCTCCGATTTTTAGCCATTACTGAAGTTATTCGCTCGGTATTTTGTCGAAGTTACGAATATTGCTATATCTTATTTCATAGACCCGGTTATCCATCCGTATGACTTTACTGCATCTAAGTAGGTCATACTATACCATAACTCTTACCTCGATTTCTCGTTATTGAGGTCTCCTACCAAATTCCAGATTACTTTCATTACTATCCAATATGTATAACTCTATGTCCTTTAATGCTTCCACATTACTATTCATCTTAAGAATGACGGCCTAATCTCATCTCAAACTTTATAACTTTTATCCATCCATTGTTGATTCACCCCAATATTGATCTACTATCTACCCCTGATAACTTAACCTTTTATGTAACTGCTTCTAGGGTTCACGTTTCATCGGGGAGCATTTGAAATGAGTAGACTGATCCACCTGGGGTGATACCATGCTTTTATCACCGTATCTCACGGCATCCCAATGTGATTCACCTTGTGTGGGTATTTTAATCCTGTCCAATTCATGAGATCCCTTTCTTTTCTTTGTCAGATCATTACTTAATCGAAGGCCCAATCATCATACTTTATCTACCAAATTACACCCTCATCTATTACCAGGGCAACATTCCATCTCTTATAAATGCTATTAGTCTTAGACTCCTTTGAGTTAATTCAGGTTATAGTGAGATTTGTATAACTTAGAGAAACCATCTGCTCTTCTTGCTTTCATGGGCTTAATCCTGAGGACATATCCTTTTTTCATTACCTTCTCACTCGCCTGTTCTTATCCTTACTCCTGTCTTCTAGAACCTTTTCGCTTCACCATACAATAGCTTGCGACCTACACATATCGATTTATATTACTTGCAACCTTTCAACTTGCTTGCATCATAGATTTTCTTATGTTATTTTGGAACATCAAGCGAGACATCACATCGCCTCTAACTATTCTTTACTCTCTTAGTTAGGATTTTCGATACCTAAACCATAGCCTGGAAGATATGTTACTGACGGTGCTGCTATTATTCCTAGATACTGAATCCCGATGCTTCTAGCCCTCTATCTGAAGTACGGATTATTCAAAACCTTATTCTTTTGAATATCTCATATGTTGTCAACCTTTACCTTACTTGCCTTAAAATCTCGCATCGTATCTTCTCTCTCTTTCCCGACCTCCCTTCCACCCAGGTATAATATACATCCATGTCTTGAACTTCTATTATAATACACGCACCTCATTACACAATCTCGTGAGAGCTTCGTACTAACTTCCTATGAGGCTGGTACTCTTCTAACTGGCTTTATCGTAGAGACGTTATAGAATATGGCTACTGTACTATCTCTCTTGTGCCTCTGATATTTAAGAGTGATCATGCAATGTTGTGAATGACGAGGTCTATAATTTTCTTGGTCCAATAATCAGGCTCCTGATTTTCTTAGTTGGTGTAACTCTTTAGTTTCCATTTCCCTCTGATTAACCTTCATGTAGGCTTAAGCTATCTTCCGCTCTGCGACTCATGGTATTAGTTATTCCTTTAGCCTTTCATGCACACTATGGAATATCCATGATACAATCCTTTAATAATTCAATCCTTTGTCTATGACTTGGACTTAATCCTTTCTTTTAACTTATACCGGAGTCTTCTACATCCGTATGATTGTTAACATATATGTTGCATGTATAAAATTCCAAAACTCTTAAGTGCATCCATAACTTAACTAACTCTGGATCATTGATCGAATAATTCCTTTTGTTCCTTCTCAGCTTTCTTTAAACGTAAGCTTTTACTTTTCCTGGTCTTTCTTCCCCTTTTCATGTGCATACGTAGCTTATCTTAGTGCCCATGCATATTGGAATTCCATACAACTCATATGATTTTGGATATCACTTCTGATTTTACTTCCCGTTCATTAACCACGATAGGTGCCATTTCCTTTTGGAGTGCTTACAACATTGTTGTGAGACTGTTGTTACGTGACCATTTCCTCTTTAGGTCACTGTTCTTATTTCCTCTAGTCTTTCATTGTAGTATTTAGGGAGGATCTTCTAATTCTTGTAAAGATGCGAGCTTATCATATCGTATACTTGATGGAATTTTTTATGTTCTTCCCCGCCTATAATTATCCGTAGTTACTTACCTCCATGCCCTTGTGCTTATAGGGTTGCTTCTGAACTTGATATTTTGACTATCTTCCTAGTGGCACTCGCTTTTATTTCCGTAACACTCCTACGGTACCTTTAACTACCCCGACTCCTATCTGAATCTTTCTCAAGTATTACAATGACACTATTGTGAGGCTGAATTCACTATATTGGGTTTTACTACGTTTATCTTGCACGATATGTTGACTCGTCTGTAACCTTCTGTCTAGCCATAACTAGGCTCTTCTTGAATCAACTACCAATTACTTGTTGTCCATTCTATTGCCGAATGCAATGTGAAATTCTCATGATGCTTACTATTATCAAATTACTCAGTTCCTAATTCGTGTTTAGTTTATCTTGTTCCCCAGTCCATACTGATTTTTATTGCTCTGGGGTCTAATTTTTCCTTCTGCTAGAGTCGCGAACTTATTTCTCGAAATGAGGATGTGAATGTATGGTCTATACTCTTTTGTTGTTTTTAGGCCCATCACCTCTCGTCTCTTTCTTCATTTGACTATAGATTCTGTAACACTCTACCGTTGCCATCCATGTGTCACATCTCACTCATAATGGTTCATTATCCTTCTTCGTACTTCCCTGCCAATATTTCTATTTACCACTTTATTTTGACAATTCGAACAAAACATTCTTTTTCTTTTAGCTCCCCTTGTTCCATCCATTGTCTCTTCGAATTTCCAAACATTCTTTCTCTACTAGGGACGAGAGCCATACTAAGGTAATATTTACCCCTTCCAGGATTCCAGTGCACGTCTTTGTAGTACTCATATCTAGCTGTACTATTTCAAAGTGCACAATCTAGGTGTATCACAAGGAGATCTACTAGCACATTTGCAATATTCTTCAGAGATGTCAATAAACAACAAACAATCCATTCACCATTTTGGGTTATTCTAACCCCAGTCGGATCCTGATATCCCCGTTCTGTCCTAAACTACATCTGCTAGCTCCCATAGGGCATAACCAAGATCGGTGTGGCCAATTGTGCATACTTCTGTTACTGTCGAAGGTAAATCAAAATGCTTATATCTCTTTTCTGAGTTGTAGATAATGATCATGTTCACTAACTTGGTACCTCGTTCCCTTATTTACCTTGCTTCTTTTACTTGTTGAAACTTGTATCTATCTTCTGAGTCTCTCATTGCTTTTCACCAAATTGGAGGATAGATATACTTGCCTTAAGGCTACTTATCAAGAAGCTTATACACACATGATCTACTGAAGACCTTACATTTACTCATCATAAGCATGATGCATGAAATCGAGTTTTCTCTGACTCAACTATTCCACAGATATATCTCTTACCAATTCTGGATGTAGGCATCGTCGTATTATGCATAAAATAGAAGTTCGGAATTTGACTTCTTATAAGTGAGCTCTACCACATGATATAGAGTAGGAAGAAAGAGTGACAGTCCTAAATGCCCTATAGCCTCCTTCTTATAAGTGTGGTGCACAACACACCCATAAACAAGACTCTACTTGACACGGCTTGTAGACTCCCTAGGACGGAAATGCTCTGATACCACTTTTGTCACGCCCGAACCTGGGGGGAGAGACCGGCAACCGGTGCCTCACCTAACATTGCATACCAACTTGCGACTAAGGAATCTGAACATGTGATATCATACTTTATCCATGAGCCACATTGCAAGACAACTGCAAATCCTGATTAAATATCATGGGCCGACAAGGCTGTCATAACTGCTATAACTGACAAACTAACAAAATATACATAAAAGGCCTACCAGCCCAACATACTGCACTAACTGACAGAATATGTCTACAAGCCTTTACTGGTGGATATAGTGTGATCAGAACAGTTCCCCGACCTACTCATAAAATATATACATATATTCACAAGATGTACATAAATCTCTAGACCCAGCAACTCCGAAAGACATGGTGCTTACCGATCAAGCTAAACTCGGGCAACACTTAATGAGGAAGTCTACCCGTCTGTCTGTCTGAACCTGCACACATGAAATGCAGCGCCCCCAGAAAAGAGACGTCAGTACGAAATAATGTACCGAGTATGTAAGGCAATATACTGAAAGCTGAAACTGAACTTATAATATAATAAGTGAAAGCAACTGGAAATCAAAGATAATCTGAAGATATGCTTACCTGCCGATACTGACTCAACTCTCTCAATATAGTAAGTAAATTAGTTGTCCGGTCCTATAAGGCTCGGTATATATATATATATATATATATATATATATATATATATATATATATATATAACTGCTCTGTCGTAGTAGGCTCGCTCATAGGTTCTCGGCCATACTAGGCTCTGTATCTCGACCAACTGGGCTCTCTCATAGGCGCTTGACCACAGTAGGCTCGGTATATAACTTACCATCTGATCAGAGGTTGCCCAATAGGGGCCTGCCCATCGATTATAGCTCGATTATAATAAAAATATTTTAATTCTGCATATATAGACTCTATGCTCTCTTGACTGGAAGAAAGAAATACTCAATTGATTATTATAGTCCCGATAAAGAGAATATTGTAACTTGCGAGACTAGCAAAACATACTTAAATTCCGGGATATGAATTTTTCTTTATGCCTCGTTATCAAACTCGTGTAATTACGAGATCATGCAAAATAAAGGAAGGGCTTAGCCTTAAAATACCCGGACTAGGGAAAAATCCATATGATATTCTTGATAAATATTGCACCGTACTCCCTTAGAATCACAAAATCCCGTTGTTATTACACAGTTTAATTCCGTATGAATTTCTTTACTAATCTAAGATTTGTCGTTGCTACTGTAAGATGAAGTCTTGTGTGATCTTCCAACATCTCCTCCAAAAATGAATTTGATATCAATTAAATATCATTTCTAAAGATAACTAACTTGAAATTCCTTCTATATTTTTCTTTAATGGGAAAGTGTAGTTTCCATTTGTTATCTTGATATAGATTGCCCAAAGACCCCTTAATGCCCTATGAGTCATTAACTTGGTCTTAATTTGCTGCCACCTTGAAGTGTAATGCTTATCCAAAATACCATTAATTAACTACTAATCTCATGATTAATTGATAATCTTCCACTATCCAATAATTAATCAATTATCCACATAATTAAGAATTATCTCAAATTACTTATAATATTACTCCCTTTTAATACACCTTATACACCTTACTATCATGGCCATGTGGTACCTTGTATGGTACTAGTCCATAAATACAGGGTATTTTATCTCGGGCCGTATTTTATCCTAAAATGTCAAACTTTGAGAAAATTCACTTTCTTCGATTTGCTTACCCTCTCACCTTCATGAATTTACTCATTACTTGTTTGAAATAGCATAAAATACTTATAATCTTAAAATAATACCATTCTCGAACTTACGTTTATTAACTTACGATGAAACTTTAACGTACGAAAAATACGGGATTTAATATTTTATTTTCGAGCTTTCATCAATTTATTTATAGATTACTTTCTCGTCAAAAACATGGGGCGTAACAAGTAGAAATAATATACCGAGTATGTAATGAATAAAAATTAGTACATAAAAGACATGAGAGAAACATGGAGTAAAAGACTCGACATGTAAGTCTAGATAACTCTGTAAATCATGAAATACTTATAGTGACAGGCATATGCGTATGAATGTCATGTTGTGCATACGTACATGTGTACATAACATCATCAAGCCTTTGAGGGCATCCCATCATATCATCTCGCTACTGTGGGCAAAATCATCAACATATACCAACTGATCAGGTGGTGGTGTGTATATAACGCCGTAACCTTTTTTCATATCCAATATACATATAATATATGCGTATATAACGCCATCTGGTCATGGGTCAATGTACATGTATAAATGAATAAAATGCATAAGAAGTACGTAATAAAATTTCTCGGAATGTCAAAAGATCAATATGTATTTGGATAAACTTGATCAACTATGTATTTTTCTGAGACACGTGAACAAAATATATAATAAGGCACATGGGAAATCAATAACATAGGTTACCCTAGTGCTTCTATGAATAGAGCCATTTATGAAAGTTGTGCATTTACTCGTTTCGCTTGTATTGTATGGATCATGCCAAAAGGAAAGAAGGGATAGCCTTAACAACCACACGTCAATCGCGACAGAACATGTAACTGCGTGATCGAGGTTGGGGAAAATCCGTATGATATTGATATTCTTGAGAAAGGTTGTATCGTGCTCCATAAGAATTTGCAATTCACGTTGCACTTTGTAGGTGTTCATAAGAATTCATTTTGAGAATTCCATCCGTTACTTAGAAAGCATTTTTATTTCCCTTTAATGATGTAGGGAGGTGGTTTTTTTAATCATAGTGAGTGGGCCCCACTTTAGGTGATGACTTAGCCCAAAAATCTCCTAAATATGACACCTAGTACATAAACCAAATAGTCATTGTCACCTAAATTGTCTTGCTTCCACGTTGGGGGTGATGTCCCTACCTAATAATTATCCATAATTTCCTAATTAGCTTGTTAATCTCCCATTAAACCAATAATTAACCAATTTATATAATTAAAAATTATCTCAAATTACCTAAAATACTAATCACTTTTAACACACTTCATCCACCTTACTATCATGGTCATGTGTAGGGGTGGCAATATGGTTAAAAGAAAATAGTTAGCCACCCATATTATCTACTAGAAAATGGGTTGGATAATGTACTTTTTAAAAACCGGTCAAATATGGATAATAACCATATTATCCATTTAGAAAATAGATAACTAATGAGTAACTAATGGATAACCAATGGGTCTAACTTTTACATTTGTAAAGCGGGTTCCTCAACTTAGGGAGACTAAGAGTTCTCCCAAAAGTGATCTTATGCAAGAAGTCATGAAAAATATGGTTACCATATTATCCGCCAGTTACCCCATTTTTATCCGTATTAAATATGGGTTGGGTCGAATACTTTATCCTTTTTTTCATTACCCGTTTTCGACCCCAAACAATTTCGGCCCCGCCCCGCCCGTTTGCCACTCCTAGTCATGTGGTACCTTGTATGATACTAGTCCATAAATATGGGATATTATAGCTTGGACTGTATTTTATCCTAAATTGACAACCTTCAACGAAATTCATTTTCTTTGGTATGTTTACCCTCTCATCTCCACGAATTTACTTATACCTTGTTTGAAATAATATAATACTTATAACCTCAAAATAATCTTGTCCTTGAACTGATGTCAATTATCTTATGACAAATTTAATGTACAATTATCACGACCCGAATTCCCACTATCGGGACTGTGATGGTGCCTAATATTTCACTTGCTAGGCAAGCCAACGTTAAAGAATTATTAAGCAAATCCTTATTCAATTCGGTAAATATCAGCAAATAATCTAAAACGAATTAAAAATGAGTGCCGAAATATATAACAACCTAAATATATACTACTTTATGAATTTGGAGTCATAATTCACGGATTTTGAAGGTTTACTACAAGTAAAAGTTTGAAAGAAATACAACTATTTTTGAAAGGAAAGAAATAGTAAAGTGAAATGTCTAGAAGAAGACTCCAGGGCCTGGGGACACCAATAGATCTACCTTGGGTCTCCTGTTGAATGAATCCAGCAGCTAACCTCACGATCAGCTCGGACCTGTTCTGAAATCTGCACAAGAAGTGCAGAGTGTAGTATGACTACAATCGACTCCATGTACTCGTAAGTGCCGAGCCTAATCTCGACGAAGTAGTGACAAAGCTAAGGTGGGTCACTCACATTACAGCCTGTACGCCGTATACATAATAAAGGCAGAAAAGGAAATGCAGAATAGAATAAAGTAGTAAATTGCAAGAAATAACTACAACTCCCGGAAATAAGTCAAAAGCTTTCAGAAATTACCAATCCTTAAGTACAAAAGAGAATACCGTAAAGCTAACATAATTCAGGAAAACATAAATACATAGGTTGTTGCGGCGCGCAACCGGATCCCACCATACATCTTATATTCCTCCCCTCTATCCTCATAATAACTTAAACAACAATGAATATATAAAAATGTTGTGGCACAACCCGATCCCACCATATTACAATAACACAGTCATGGTTCATCCTTATTCCACCAAACAATCCAGCCTTATTACACATGTTGTGGCGTGCAACTCCTTCCCACCGTATAGTATCGATTCACCCTTATTCCAGCTCAATATATCACCTTTATTCCACCTGTTGTAGCGTGCAACCCGATCCCACCATATCATTATCAAGTACTAAGTACACATAGAAAAATCACAATACAAATCACAAGAACCCTTCAAAATCCCTAAACACCAAACCGAAACAAATAGAAACTTGTACACCATGAAAGTTCACATAAAAATACTACACAACGAGACCAACTCAGAATTTACAACTAAAAGGTACAGATAATACAACTTAAACAAATAGTAGGAGATTATGAAAATATGGAAAGAACTAACGCCGTGAATAGGAGGAAACAATGTCTACAAGTAGCAATTAGGCATGGAAACACAATTAGAGCAAATAACAATTAAGACAGGGAAAGAGATAACATGAGAAAAGCGGGAAAACAGGGAAAACAGATAATTTGGCAGCGCATAAGCACTCATCAACTTACATATACGCTGCTCATATGAAATTCACATAGTAAATAGTCAGAGGGTTCCTAATTCCCCCAAATTAAGGTTAGACACAACACTTAGCTCGCTCCAAAGGCCACTCAATGCTCAATCACAATTTTCCCTCTAGAATCCACCTCCAAAACACTCGTATCCACAAACGACTCAATAATATCAATTATTTCTATGGAAATTAATTACAATGCATAAATTTAGATTTCCCAAACTTTCCCCGTAAAGTAAAAAATCGACCCCGAGCCCGATTATGTAATTTGTGTCGAAATCCAACCTCAATTCAAGGTCTAAATTTCAATTATAAAAGAATCCCTAATTCTACCCAAACCCCCAATTTCCACCATGAAAATCCTAGATTTTAGGTTGAAAGCTCATGAAATGTAATGGATAATTGAAATAAAGTATGTTAGAATCACTTACCAACAAGCTGGGGAAGAAAATCTCGAAAATCATCTTTAGGTTTTCTAGCTTTTAAAATTTTGAAAGAATGGGAAAAATCCCGTTTTCAAGTCTGTTTTATTCACTGGCATCAGGCCTTCTTCGCGTTCGCAAAGGGCCTGCCGCATTCGCGAAGAGCATGGCCTAAATGGACTACACGATCGCGAGTAATGCTAAGAGTTCGCGAAGGTCTATCCCTCCTTACCTCAGTGTTCACGAGACTGATCTCGCATTCACGTAGAGTTACCTCAACTCCCCTTCCCAGCCTGCCTATTGCTACGCGTTCGCGTGTGACTATTCGCGTTCGCGTAGAGAAAACCTCCCAATGGTCCGTATTCGTGACTGTAATCTCGCGTTTGTGTAGGAGAAAAACCCACCCAACCCAATTCACACTTTGCGTTCGCGAGAGTGCCTTTGCAAACGCGAAGAAGAAAACTAGAAGGCACCTGAAACTGTAGAAAAAACCAGATTTCTAAGTTTCAAAAATATCTGAAGCCTCTCCGAAACTCGCCCTAGCCCTCGGGGCTGCAAACCAAACATGCACACAAGTCCTAAAACATCATACGAACTCGCTCGTGTGATCAAAACACAAAAATAACGCCTAGAACTATGAATCAGACACCAAATCAAATGAAATTTTCAAGAAAACATTAAAACTTCTATTTTCACAACCGAACGTCCGAATCACGTCAAACCAACTCCGTTTCTCACCAAATTCGACAGACAAGTCATAAATATCATAGTGGACCTGTACCGGGCTCCGAAACTAAAATGGATTCGGTATCAATAAATCCAAACATCAGTCGATCCTTACAAACCATAAAACTTTCTAATTTTCAATTTTCAACAAAAATCAATAATTCGAGCTAGGGACCTTCAAATTTGATTCCGAGCATACCCCTAGGTCCCAAATTAAGATACAGAGCCACCGGGACCGTCAAAATGTGAATCAGGGTTTGGTTTCTCAAAACGTTGATCAAAGTCAACTTAAATGAGTTTTTAAGGCATAATTCTTATTTTTATCAGTTTCTGCACACGCAAATCGAGGAATGATAAAATGAGGTTTTTGAGACTTCGAAACACAGAATTAAGTTCTAAAATATAAGATGACCTATTGGGTCATCACAACAATACTACATGGTGTAACATTGATGTAATACTGCATGGTGTGACATTGACGTAATACTGCGGGGCGTAACATCCTTCCCCCCTTTGGAACATTCGTCCTCGAATGTTGACTGATGCACTTATCGGTCTCATAACCAGATAGATTTTACGAATGGTTTTAATATTGTCATTTCCATTTAGGCAATTTTTTCTGTCAATAAGTCCAAAGTCCAGGGCATTCCCACCTTTAGGCCTCTTTTTTCACACCACGGCCTGTGGTCGGAATTCTTGCAATCTCGTAACACTTGCTAGCTTCTGTTATGCATCCTATATGAATTTTTCCTTTTATGTGTGCCTATTCTATATTCCCTCCTTTATCCTCCAGATTTTAGCCAATTTTTATGCCTCACTTGTGAACATATGCAGTACTATGACAAGCTGTCCTTTTGGGCATCTATAGGCGTACTAAAGTTTTTCGCTCGGTACTTTGTTGAACTTACGACTGTTGTTACATTTTGTTTAATAGACTCAATTATCTATCCTTATGTCTTTACTGCATCTAGGTAGGTCATACTATACCATAACACTAACTTTGATTTATTATTACTAAGGTTTGCTGCCCCACTGCAGGTTACTCTGTTGCTTCTTATCCTGTATGTATAAATCTAAGTCCTTTAATTCTTCCTCAATACTTTTCATCTTAAGAATGACAACCTAATCTCATCTCATATTTTTGAACCTCTTACGTATCACATTGTCACTAGGGCTCACATCTCATTGGGGAACATCTGAAGTGACTTGCCTAATCTACCTAGGGGCGATACTATACTTCGATAACCATATTTCATGGCATCCTAACGTGGTTCATCTTATGGGAGGTATTATAATACCTTGAAATTCCTATATATCATTACTTCAATCGAAGACTATATTCCTAAACATCATCCTCTTATCTCTTATCACATTCACACTCCTATTCTACTACTAGGGCAGCATTCCATCTTTTCTAAATGTTCCTAGTCTTAGACTCATCTGAGTTCATTCAGGGTATACTGAGCTTGCTATAACTTACTGAACCATCAGCTCTCCTATTTCCATGGGCTTAATCCCAAGGACTTACCTATTCTCACTCGCCTTCTCTTATCCTTACTCCTATCTTTCTAAAACCTATCTCTACCATAGTTTAGCTTGCGACCTACACATATCTATTTATACTACTCACAACCTTCTTTAACTTGCTTGCATCATAGATTTCCTTATGTTATTATGGAACCTTAGGCGAGACATCACATCATCTTTAACTCTTCTTTACTCTCTTAATTAGACCTCTACTAGAAAACATAGGCTGGAAGATATACCACTGACGACAACGCTATCATTTCTAGATACTAAATCCTAATTCTTCTAGCCCTCTATCTGAAGTATGGACTATTCACAACCTTCTGCATGAGTATCTCATATGTTGTTCACCTTTACCTTACCTTAAAATATTGCATCACATCTTCTATCTCTTTCATGGCCTACCTTCCACATAGGTATAATTCACATCCACAACTTGAAGCTCTATTATAATACTTGCACCTCTGGTGCATACACAATCCGCTGGGAGCTTCATACTGACTTCTTATGAGGCTGGTACTCTTCTAACTGGCTTTATCATAGAGCCGTTATAGAATATGGTTGTTGTCTATCTATATTGTACCTATGATATTAAGAGCAATTCTGCAATGTTTTCAATGACGATTTCTATAATTTTCTGGGTCAAATAATCAGACTCCTAATTTACTTAGTTGATATAACTCTTTAGTTCCCTCTTCCCTCTGATAAGCCTTTATGGAGGAGGCTTAAGATATATTTCGATCTACGGCTCATGGTATTAGTTATTACTTTAGTCTTTCAGGGGCGCTATGGAATATCCATGATATAATCTTCTAACAATTCAATCCTTTGTCTATGACCTGGACTACATTCTTTCTTTTAACTTATACTGGAGTCTTCTACGACTGTATGATTGTTAACATATATGTTGCATAGATAATAATCTAAAATCTTAAGTGCATCCATAATTTAACTAACTCTGAATCATTGATCGAATAATTCCTTTCCTTCTTTCTCAACTTTCTTTAAATGTAAGCAGTTACTTTTCCTAGCCGTTCTGCCACTTGTTGCATGGATACTTGGCTTATCTTAGTGCCCATACATATTGGAATTCCATACAACTTATATGATCTTGAATATCACCTTATGATTTTTTTCTTTTTCTTCTTCCCGTTCATTAGCCAAGATAGGTGCCAGTTTCTTAGTGTGCATACATTGTTGTTGTGACACTGTTGTTACAAGACCATTTCCTCTTTACGTCACTATGCTTAGGATGAAGGCTTCTTCCTTATTTTCTCAGCTAGTCTTTCTTTGTAGTACTTAGGGAAGACCCTCTGAATCTTGTAAAGTTGCGAGCTTATTACATCATATACCCGAAAGAATTTTTTATGGTCTTCCTCGCCTATAGTTATCCGTAGTTACTTACCTCCACACCCTTTTTCTTGTAGGGTTGCTTCTGAACTGAAATTTTTAACTGTCTTCCAGTGGCACTCTCTTTTAATTCCATAACACTTATACGATACCTTTAGCTACCCCAACTCCTATCTGTATATTTCTCAAGGATCACGATGTCATATCTGCGAGACTGAATTCCCCATGTTGGGGTTCACTATGTTTATCTTGCTCGATCTATTGATTTGTCTGTATCCTCTTGTCTAACCATAACTAGGCTCTTCCTGAATCAACTACTAACTACTCGTTGGCCCATTCTCATATCATTATTCCGCGTAATCTTTCTTGGGTTATTTCATTTGTCTTAACTTACCTCTCCCACTGGCTCCTTATTTATCAATAACTTCCCGGACATTAACCCTTACTTCCTGTCCTTGATGTTGTGCTTGCATAATAATCTGGAGTTGTAGCATACCTGTAGGATTTGAATAAGTGCAATCTAATTCCTTTCTCATTTTTATTTCATTCTTCTTTTACCATTTTATAGTTACTAGAACCACTTAACTCTGACTTAATGCCACATCACTCCATATTCCCCCCTTTAGGGGAGTACTAAGATTTAATGCTACGATGATCTACGTATAGATGTTTTACCTATTCATCTTTGGCGTCTTTTCACATTATCGATGACACTTACTTGCATTGTGGAAATCCTTCTGTACCAAGGATAACAAAATTCCTTACTCACGAGGGTGACACCTAGTATAACTGGCACACATCGTCCCTTAAGCTTAACTTTGCTCATATTGCTTGCTTTAGGGAAGCGTCTTTCTGCATGACCTTTAAAGGTTATTCTTCTGTTGTCCATTCTATCATTGCCGAAACGCAATCTCTGAAATTCTCATGATGCCGACTATTATCAAATCACTCAATCCCTAATTCATGTTTAGTTTATCTTGTTCACCAGCCCATACTGATTTCTATTATTCTGGGGTCTAACTTTTCCTTCTGGTAGCTGCGTTGGAGTCACAAACTTATTTCTTGAAATGAGACTATGACTTTATGGACTATACTCTTTTGTGGTCTCACGGTCTCTCACGTCTTGTATTTTCCTTCACTTTACTATAGATTATGTAATATTGTCATTTTTTAATCTACCGTTGTCATCCATGTATCACATATTACTCATAATGCTTCATTATCTCTCTTTTATTTTCCTACCAATATTTCTGTCTATCACTTTATATTAAAAACTTCAATAAGACATTCTTTTGCTTTTAACTCCCCTTATTCCATCCATTGAATCTTTGGGTTGCCTAACCTTCTCTCTCTACTAAGGACGGGAGCCACACTGAGATAATATTTATCATTCTAGGGTTCCCATTGCCTATTTTCTGATTTTTTCTGAACATTCTAGTATTCATATCTGACTATACAATTCTAGAGTGCACTATTTAGGTGTGTCATGACCCAAACTAACCTATTCATGATGACGCCTATCGTGGTACTAGGAAAGCCGACTCATTACCAAAACAAAATGATGTTTTCATTTCAAATATAATTTCAAAACTATTTAATGATAAACCTTCATAAAGAAATTTAAATCAAACAAAAGTGGAGAAAGAAAAGCCCGACATTGGGGTGTCACCAGTCATGAGCATCTACTACAATTTGTCTGACAATATCGAGACTAACATAGTCTGAAAAGTAGCTAAAAACAACTAAAGGAAGATAAGAAGGAGAAGAGCAGGGCTGCGATCGCCAGACATCTACCTTGCTATCTCCGAGAAATATGCAACTGGAATAGTCAACATCTGCTATCATGTCCAGATTCGCCTGGATCTACACACAAGGTGCAGGGAGTAACGTGAGTACGCGAACTCAGTAAGTAACAACATTAAATAAAGACTGAGAAGTATTGACGAGCAATAATGCAAGTAAATTTCATATCACGAAAACTCAGTAAAATACGACATACTTTTAAAACCATAGTTCAAATCAAATCATCTCATTCAAATCCAGTTCCGGTGAAATCACTTAAAAACACCTTTCAACAGTTTTTAAACAAGGCTCAATGCAAAGGTGAGAAAAAATGATGAAATCATTATCAGCCTCTCGGGCAAAACATCACTCATATAATACCTCTCGGGCAAACCTCATAGTCACTCGTAAATAGCCCCTCGGGCAAACCTCACCATCACTCATGGCTCCAATCACTCAGCACTCGGCACTCCCACTCTGTAGGTACCTTCGCTAACTGGGGGTGTATACAGACTCCGGAGGGGCTCCTTCAGCCCAAGTGCTACATAAAGCCAAATCATGTCATAGATCAATGAGGCTCTCGGCCTATATCAAACATGTTGCAGCGTGCAGCCTGATCCCAAAATATCCTTATAAATCAGGCCTACTCAGTCATAAACCTCTCTAGCCCCTCGGGCTCTCAGAAATCAAAGTACTCAGCCGAATAACATTTTCATAATGCATCACAATAGAGTAAAAGAGGATGAGCTATGTAGTATGTATAACGTGACTGAGTATAGATTTTCAATCAAAACAATGAGAGGATAGCAAGAAAAGACCTCTAAGGGTCAAAACAACACTGGCATAAGGCCTAAACACGACATCCAACCCTATTAACAGAAATTCTTTCTAAAACACATAAGTATCATATAGTTTTAACAAAATATGAAACTTTACAGTTGCTACGGACGGATCAAGTCACAATCCACAAAGGTGCACACCCACACGCTTGTCACCTAGCATGTGCATCACCTCAAAATAGTCACATGACAGAAAAATTCGGGGTTTCATATCCTCAGGACTAGATTTACAATCGTAACTTACCTCAAAACGATCAAATCTCTACTCCGTGATGCTCTTGCCCCTCGACTTGGCCTCCAAATTCTCCGAATCTATTCACAACCAGTCAAAGACCATCAATATAAGCTAATTGAATGAATTCCACAAGAAAAATTATCAATTTAGACCAAAAACCCGAAATCGGCTCAAACCCAGCCCCCGAGCCCACATCTCGAAATCCGGAAAAACATTATAAAACTAGAAGCTCATTCACTCACGAGTCCATACATATGAAATTTATCAAAATCCGACACCGTTTGACCCCTCAAATCCTCCCATCAAACTCTCCAAAATCCCAAGCCCTAACCCCTCATTTTCTCCCCTAATTTCCACTAATTTAATGCTTAAACAATGGGAAATAACCATAAAAACGAGTATTAGAGCTCAAGAAACTTACCTCACTGAAACCCCTTGAATCTTTCTTCAAAATCACTCCTAAAAGCTCCAAAACCGACTTGAAAATGGACCAAAATTCGCGAAGTGTGCTATTTATACTTTCTACCCAAGCTTTTCGCACCTGCAGCCTCCTTTTCGCGCCTGCGAGACTGCAGCTGTGGTCAAATCCTCACACCTGTGAGAATCACTTAAGTCCACAACTTCCGTACCTGCACCCCAGGTTTCGCACCTGGGGGTGCACACATACGCAACACTTCCACTTCTGCAGAACCGGTTCAACATTTCCTTTCCGCATCTACGCTCAAGGCCTCGCACCTGCGGGCTCGCACATGCGGCCAACCTTCGCACCTGTGCTCCTAGATTTGGCCTTCCATTTCCACTCCTGCGACTCACCCAACACACCTATGACCTCGCACCTGCGGCTCCCTATCCGCAGGTGCCAAAAACACCGGCATGCTCAGCACCAGCAGAATCTACAACTCTCAAACACCAAAATCAATCCGTTAACCACACGAAACACACTTGAGGCCATCAAGACCTCAACCAATAATACCAACAAGTTATATATAAATATACGAACTTAGTCGAGCCTTCGGAACACTTAACCAAACATCAAAACACCAAATTGCCTTCAGATTCAAGCCTAAGAACTTCTAAACTTCCAAATTTCGCAAACGACACTGAAACCTACCAAACCACGTCCGAATGACCTCAAATCTTACACACACTTCACAAATGATACTACAAACCTACTATAACTTCCGGAATACCATTCTGACCCCGATATCAAATTTTTCCACTGCCGACCAAAATCACTAAATTTCCCACTTTCGCCTATTCAAGCCTAATTCTACCATGAACCTCCAAATTACATTACCGACGCGCTCCTAAGTCCAAAATCACTTAATGGAGCTAACGAAACCATAAAAATCCAAATCTGGGATTGTTCACACATAAGTTAACATCCGGTTGATTTTTCCAACTTAAGCTTCTAAATAGGAGACTAAGTGACTCATTCCACTCCGAAACCACTCCGAACCCGAACCAACCAACCCAATACAATACAATACAGCTAAATAACACATAAAGAAGCATAAATGGGGGAAACGGGGGTTATAACTCAAAATGACCGGCCGGGTTGTTATAGGGTGTCTCACAAGGAAATCCATTACAACGTTTGCACTATCCTTCGGAAATGTCAACTAAGGAAACAATCCATTCGTCATTTTGGGTTACTCTAACTCCAGCTGGATCCTGATATCCCGTCCTTCTCTTAAACTAAATTTTTTAGCCCCCTAGGGCATACTTGAGATGGGTGTGGCCGATTGTACATACATCTGTTACTATTAAAGGTAACTCAAAATGTTTATATTTCTCTACCTGAATTGCAAATATTGATAATCTTCATTCACTGGGTGCCTCATACCCTTCTTTACCTTGCTTCTTTTACTTGTTAAAACTTGTATCTACCTTCTGAATCTCTCATTTATATTCACCATATGGGTTGATAGATATTCTTGCCTTAAGGCTACTTATCAAGAAGCCTACACGTCTTAGTACACCCATGATCTGTTGACGACCTTATATTTACTCATCATAAGCATGATGCTAAATCGAGTTCCTCCGACTTAACTCTTCCACAACCATATCAATCTCTTACCAATTGTCTTTTTGGATGTTGGTATCATTGTATTACGAATTAAATAGAAGATAGGAGTTTGAATTCTTACAACTGAGCTCTACCACACGATCTTGAGTAAAAGAAAGAGTTACGGTCCTAAATGCCCTGTAGTCTCCTACTTATAAGTGTGGTGCACAACACAGTCATAAACAAGACTCTACTAGACACGACTTGTAGACTCCCTAGGACAGAACTTCTCTGATACCACTTTTGTCACGACCCAAACCGATGGGCCGCGACGGGCACCCGGTACCTTACTCAACTAGAATAAAACATGATAACTAGAATAAAACATGAGGAGATACCCGACATAGGATGACCTAACATGATGTACCGACTTATACATATGACATACGGGCCGTTAAGGACATCACGATCTGCTGACAAGGCCATACAAGTATCTATATACATGACATCTGTCTACAAGCCTCTAAGAGTAGATAAATACCATAAAGGTCGGGTCAGGGCCTCTCCATACCAATCAATACATGTCCAAATCATACTGACCAAATAAGCAACTCCTGAGCAGATGGAGCGCACCAACACGTTCCACTGAGCTAATAGCCTACTTGGAGGACTCTCAAGCTTTCTATCGGGACCTGCGGACATGAAACACAGTGTCCCCAGGAAAGGGATGTCAGTACAAATAATATACCGAGTATGTAAGGAATGGAAATCAGTAAATAAATGACATGAGAGAAACATGGAGTAAAATACTCAACATGTAAGTCTGAATAGCTGTGTGAATTTTTTAATATTAATAATGTCGTTTATATGCGTATAAATGTCATATCATGCATAGTTATATGAGTACATAACTTCATCAAGCCTCTGAGGGCATCCCATCATATCATCTCGGCCATTGTGGGCAAAACCATCAACATATACCAGCTGATCAGGTGGTGGTGCGTATATAACACCGTAATATTTTCTTATATCCCATATACATATAATATATACGTATATAACGCCATATGGTCATGGGTCAATGTACATGTATAAATGAATAAAATGCATAAGAAATATGTTAATAAGATTTCTCGGAATATCATAAGATCAATATGTCTTTGGATAAACTTTATCCACTACTTATTTTTCTAAGACCCATGAAAAAAGATATAATAACATATGGGAAATCAATAACATAGTCTCCCCTAGTGCTTCTATGAATAGAGGCATTTATGAAAGTTGCATGTTTACTCGTTTCTCTTGTATCATAAGGATCATGCCAAAAGTAAAGAAGGGATAGCCTTAACATACTTGAGCCATTCTCTTGACAACCCCTCTAACACATGTCAATCGTGGCAAAACATGTAATGGCGAGATCGAGGTAGGGGAAAATCCGTATGATATTGATATTCTTGAGAAAGGTTGTACCGTGTTCCCTTAGAATTTGCAATTCATGTTGCACCTTGTAGGGGTTCATAAGAATTCCTTTTTAAAATCCCATCCATTACTTAGCAAGTATTTTTATTTCCCTTTAATGATGTGGGGAGGTGGTGTTTTTTTTATCATAGTGAGTGGGCCCCACTTTAGGTGATGACTTAGCCCAAAAATCTCCTAAATATGCCACTTAGTACATAAAGCAAAGAGTCATTGTCACCTAAATTGTCTTGCTGCCACGTTGGGGGTGATGTCCCCACTGAATAATTATCCATAATTTTCTAATTAGCTTGTTAATCTCCCATTAAACCAATATTTAACCAATTTCTAACACAATTATGAATTATCTCAAATTACCTAAAATACTAATCACTTTTAACAAACTTCATACACCTTACTATCATGGTCATATGGTACCTTGTATGGCACTAGTCTACAAATACAGGGTATTATAGTTTGGACCATATTTTATCCCAAATTGACAACCTTCAACGGAACTCATTTCTTTGATATGGTTACCCTCTCATCTTCACGAATTTATTTATCCCTTGTTGAATAGCATAATACTTATAACCTCAAAATAATCTTGTCCTTGAATTGATGTCAACTATCTTATGACAAATTCAATGTATAATACTACGGGGTGTAACATCGACGTAATACTGCAGGGTGTGACATTGATGTAATACTGCGGGGCGTAATAACTCGGCATTGGATTTGGCTTGTTTAAGGTAAGTAGCACTTCTAAACTTGGTGCTGAATGTATGAAATCCCAAATTACGTGTTATGTGTTTGGTGTTGAGGTGACGCACATGTTAGGTGACGGACGTGTGTGAATTGTGACTCCGCTATTTCTATGCTACTATATAGTTACCTGACCCTACCTGTAACCATGAATTTTCTAAGTACTTGAGCTATTGAGTTGTTATCCATGTTAGAAACCATGTGTAGGCTATGTTCATTCTGTTAGAGCCCATTGAGGTCATTTCTGTTGTTAAGTCATTTGCTTAGATTGTAATTTCTTACTTAGTCATGTTCATTTATTTCATACCATATCTCAGTCTCTGTTATTATTCATTGACACATCATATCATCATTTTTCTAGTTTCATTGGCATTGTGAGCCCGAAAGACTGGAGAGGTTGGTGACTGAGTTGGGGCCTTAGTCCCGAACTATGAGTGATATATGTATATATATGGATCGGGTCGAGGCCGCAACGAGCCTTATGGCTATATATATATATATATATATATATATATATATATATATATATATGGGAACACTGAACACCATACTATGTTTCATTGATTTATATCATGATTGGTTTGATATAGAGCTTGTCCTGAAGGAGCCCCTCCGGAGTCTGCACACACCCCAACGAGCGTGGTTGATTTATATTGAGGGATGGATCTTCTTTGGACATGGAGCTTGTCCGAAGCAATTTTATTTGGGGATGGATCTTGTCACGACCCAAAACTAACCCTATCATGATGGCGCCTATCATGGTACTAAGCCAGCCAACACATTACCAAAAGCACATTGATATTTCATTTTCCAAAGATAAATTAAAATCTACTCATAATATAACCTTCCCTAAGAGTTCAACTAAAAAATAGAAGTGCGGAAAAGAAAAGCCCAACATCGGGGTGTCACTAGTCATGAGCAACTACTACAACTGTCTGATAATATAGAGACTAACATAGTCTGGAAAATAATAAAAGACAACTAAGGGAGGATAAAGAGGGAGAAACGCAGGGTTGCGATCGCCAGGCAGCTACCTTGCTAACTCTAATGGATCTACGACTGAATAATCAATAACCGCTACCGTGTCCAGAAACACCTGGATCTGCACACAAGGTGCAGGGAGTAACGTGAGTACGCCAACTCAGTAAGTAAAAACAGTAAATATAGACTGGGAATTAGTGACGAGCGAAAATGCAAGTATAGTTCATATCACAAAAACTTAGTAAAATACGTCATACTTTAAAACCAGAGTTTGAGTCAAATCAGCTCGTTTAAATCCAGTTTCTAGTAGAATCATTTAAAAACATCTTTTAACAGTTTTCAAACAAAGGCTCAATGCAAGCGTGACCAAAAATTCGCACCTGCAGGTCTAATTTACTTACCTCAAACTGATCAAATCTATACTCCGCGATGCTCTTGCCCCTCGATTCGGCCTCTAAATGCTCCGAATCTATTCACAACCGGTACAATACCATCAATATCTGCTAAAAGAGTGAATTCCACAAGAAAAACTACCAAATTAGACCCAAACCCGATATCGACTCAACCCGGCCCCCAGGGCCATGTCTCGAAATCCAACAAAAATTACAAAACTTGAAAGCCCATTCACTCACAAGTCCATACATACATAATTTATCAAAATCCGACACCATTTGGTCCCTCAGATCCTCACATCAAACTCCCCAAAATCCCAAACCCTAACTCCTCATTTTCACCCCTAATTTCCACTAATTAAATGATAAAACAACGGGAAAACACCATAGATAGGAGTATTAGAGCTCAAGAAAACCTCACTGAAAACCCTTGAATCTCCGTTCAAAAATCACTCTAAAAGCTCCAAAAACCGACTTGAAAATGGTGGAAATGAACAAAAATTCGCGAAGTGTTCTATTTATAGTTTCTGCCCAGGTCTTTCGTGTCTGCGACCCAATATCCGCACCTGCGGTTTCGCATTTGCGTAAAAATCCTCCGTACAAGGGGAAAGTCACTAAACCCCCCAACTTTGCACCTTCGCTCCACATCCACATTTGCGCCCCTCATAAGTGTAGAAAAGACCTCACACCCGCGGCCACTGCCTGACCTCTTCTTCTTCGCATCTGTGGGCAATTACTCCCTTCTGCGGACTCGTAGATGCGACCTCCTCTATGCACCTGCGGACCCAGCCTACCTCAAAACTGTCCGCACATGTGAAATCCCACGCGCACATACGGCCTAGCATCTGCGGCTCCCCTTCCGCAGGTGCGGAAAATACTAGCAGCCTCAAACATCAGTAGATTCAGCCATCTCCCAATTCCAAAATTGATCTGATAACCACTCAAAACTCACCCAAAACCATTGGGACCTCAACCAATAATACCAACTAGTCATATATCAATAAACAAACTTAGTCGAAGATTCAAATCACTCAAAACTCACCCGAAACCTTTGGGACCTCAACCAATAATTCCAACTAGTCATATATCAACAAACAAACTTAGTCGAAGATTCAAATCACTCAAAGCAACATCGAAGCACCAAATTACTCGTGGATTCAAGCCTAAGAACCTCTAAACTTCCAAATTCCGCAAACTACGCCGAAACCTACCAAACCATGTCCGAATGACCTCAAATTTTACACACACGTCACAAGTGACACTTTGAACCTACTCCAACTTCCGAAATCTCATTCTGACCCCGATATCAAATCGGAAGTCCAAAATCACCCAGCGGAGCTAAGGAACCATCAAAAATCCAATACAAGGTCAATTACTCCATAGCCAAAACTTGGTCTAACCTTTCAGATTTAAAGCTTCTAGCTGTGAATCATTCCTCCAAATCAATTCCAAATAACCTGAAAACCAAAGTCGATGATTCACATAAGTCAATAATACATCTTACAGAGTTATCATGCCCTCAATAGCTGAGCAAAGTGCAAATTCTCAGAACGACTGATCGGGTCGTTATAGATCTTCCCTGGGCTGCATTGACCTTATATAGTATTGAGTGACTAGCTTTCAGTTGCTATATATATATTTTGGGATGGATCTTCCCTTTGTTAGAATGGCTATATACAGTAATGAGTGACTAGGCATGTCGACCGATTGAGCATGATGAGTGGAAAGTGTAAGACAATTAAATTGAGTACTCTGAGAGTGTGAGTACATAAGTTCATCTCTGAGATACATTGACATGTACACTTGGCATACACGCATAGAGATGCATTTTCTCATGATTTACGGTATCACGACATTCATGACTTCCCACACATATTGACATAAAGATGTATTTTTCTCATTCCATTTAAAAATGAAACATTTACATGTTGAAGTCTTTGAGAAAAATTACAGTTTTCAAACTTACTCCTATTTTTGGCGATTTCGGTAAAAGATTTAGTTTTTCACTGATATACTAAAAAACATGCTTATTTTCTGGAACTGTGAATGAGTTGAGCATTTTATATCTAAGTTAATTCTTTTACTACTTGCATTATTGTCACGACCCGAAATCCTACGCCGGTCGTGATGACGCCTATCGTGGTACTAGGCTAGCCAACCATTGCAGACTATCATAATATTTCATAATTTCCAAGACTAGCAGATTAAAACAGCAAAATGACGTGAACACACTACCCCCAAAACCTGGAGCCAACTGTCAAGAGCATCTAGGACTATAAATACAATGTACAATAAGGTGACTTGCTACTACAAAAGTCTGAAGTACGAAAATCAACTAGTGAGATGGTCCGGTACCTGGATCTGCACACAGAGGTGCAGGGAGTAACATGAGTACGCCAACTCAGTAGGTAATCAAAGTAACTAAAAACTTGAGTGTAGTGACGAGCATTTATATATCACGTAAATCCATATAATAAGTAACAGTGGAAATAGATAAATCAAGTCACGAATCTACATTCCGAATATTTCATAAAACTCCGGTTTTCATTTAAAATCTCGTATAAAAAAATTTGTCTAACATTATCATATGAGGCTCAGTGTAAAGAAGAGTGAAAACAGTAGTTTCATAAAACGCAAGCCCCTCGGGCACAATATCACCCACAAATAAAGTCTCTCAGGCAAGCCTCTCAGTCACTCGTGACTCCACTATAAGTATCTCATGCTCACACTAAACACTCGTACTCAACAAGTACCATGAATACACACAACTACTGCGGCGGGTAGCCTGATCCAATACACACACACACACACACACACACACACACACATATATATATATATATATATATATACACTTATACTGATGCAGCGTGCAACCCGATCCATATAATAGTCGATTGTGCCCACTGGGGGTGTACAGACTCCGGAGGGGCTCCTACAGCCCAAGCGCTATAGTTGCTGCAGCATGCAGCCCGATCCAATATGTATATTACTGCGGTGTGCAGCCCGATCCATATATAATGTATATTGCTTCGGCGTGCAGCCCGATCCATAAATAATATATATTGATGCGACGTGCAGCCCGATCCATAACTATCCTCACATACTCGGCTCTCGGCCTCACTCTGTCATCCTCATAAGCCACTCAGGCAATTCATATCAAGTCACAGGACTCAACCCAAAATGCCTCTCAGAGTTTCAAAACTGTGTGATAACAGTGAAAATAACAACAAGTAGCAAAAATGATTGAGTTCACAATTGTTCTATCAGGATAGTGTGAGAAAAGTGTAAAAGTATCTCTGAGGATCTAAACAGGTCGGCACAAGGTCCAAAACATGGCTCACATCCCATAAACAAGTATAAACTTCTAAAATACAGGATGTCGTAAGGTTTCAAATCGAATACGCGGCTTAGTAGTCGCTACGGCACTGACCAAGTCACAATCCCTATCGGTGCACGCCCACATGCTCGTCACCTAGCATGTGCGTCACCTCATTTACCAAAATAATATAAAATACTGGGATTTCATACCCTCAGATCTAGAGTTACAATCGTTACTTACCTTAAAACAGCCCAAAAGCTACTCCGTGATGCTTTTGCCCCTCGAATTGGCTCCCAAATGCTCCGAGTCTATCACAAATCAGATCAATAACATCAAAATATGCTAGGGGGATGAACCCCAATTGAAAGCAATCAAAATTAGGCACAATTCCCGAAATTGGCCAAATCCGAGCCCCGGGCCCACGTCTCGGAATTTGATAAAAATTGCATCACAAGAATCCTCATCCTTTCCCGAGTCTACACATATAAAATGCATCAAAATCCGACCACAAACAACCCCTAAATTCCTTAATTACAAGTCTCAATTTCCCAAGCCCTTAAACCCCCAATTTATGCCATTTAATCCATAAATTCCAAGCCTAATTCGTCACATAATGACATAGAATCGAGTTTATAGTCCGAGAAACTTACCTCCACCGAAGACTCTCGAAATCCTCCTTCAAATAACTCCCATATTGGCTCAACCCACATGCAAAAATGAAAAAAATGCCAAAATTTTGCGGAGGCACATATTTATACTTCCTGCCCAGTTAATCCGCACCTGCGGCCCTTGCTTTGCACGTGCGTTCCCATGTGTGCACCTGCGGAATTCCACTAAAAGTCCAAATCTGGCACCTCCAGCTGATCTACCCGCACCTGCGGCCCATGCCTCGCAGTTGCGTCTTCCTCTATCATGACCTCTTTTCGCACCTGCGCAAGGATCATCACACCTGCGGCCATGGCACCTGCGGCCCCCCATCCGCAGGTGCGGTCACACCATTAAAATGGCACCAGCAGCAGCTTTGCTGCAAATTCCTAAGTCCAAACCTCCGTTAACCACCCGAAATTAAGTCCGAGCCCCTCGGGACCCCAACCAAGAATACCAACAATCCCATAACCTCATTCAAACTTAGTCGAGCCTTCGAAACACCAAAAACAACGCAAAAGCACCAAAATAACACCAAATTCAAGCCTATGAACTTTGAAACTTCTAAATTTCACCAAGGATGCCGAAACCATCCAAAACACATCCGATTGACCTGAAAATTTTGCACATATCTAAAATGACATTACGAACCTGCTCCAACTTCCAGAATTCCATTCCAACCCCGATAGCCTATTTTCCCCTGCCGACCGGAAATCGCCAAAAACTAACTTTAGCCAATTCAAGCCTTATTCTATACCGGACATAAAAAATTCATTCCGAACACACTCCTAAGTTCCAAATCACCTAACGAAGCTATTTGAGCCATAAAACTCACATTCCGAGGTTGTTTAACATTAAGTCAACTCCTAGTTGACTTTTTCAACTATTAAGCCAATTAAGAGACTAAGTGTCTCTGTTCTCACCACGACCACTCCGAACCCGAACCAACCGACCCAACACAACATAAATAGGCTAAGCAAAGTACGATAAAGAAGAAACAGAGGAAACGAGGCTAATCTCACGGAACGACCTGTCGGGTCGTTACAATTATGTTGTTATGAACTATTGTTGGCTATTGGTGTTGGACTCCGACCTTTGTTCCAGATCGTCACTACTTTCAACCTAAGGTTAGGTTTGTTACTTATTGAGTACATGGGGTCGGTTGTACTCATACTATACTTCACCTTGCGTGCAGATGTTGGATGTCGGTGTTGTTGTGATCAACGAGAGATCGATTTGAAGACGTACATGCGTTCCGGTTGTGGCTGCCTCTTGTTCATGGTACCCTTAGATTTATAAAAATCTGTTTATGTACATTTCGAACAGATGATGAATCTATTTCATACCAACTTTGTAAATTCTATTCTTAAAAGATCATGATTTGCACTACCAGTCCTTAGGGAATATAAGATTTAAATATTTTTTTAATTGATTATCTTATTAAATTTCATTGGAATTGGATAGTTGTTAATTGTCTTACCTAGCGGGTTGGGTTAGGTTCCATCACGACTAGTTTGATTTTGGGTCGTGACAATAGCATAACCCATCCTACACCTAACTGTCACTCTACCCAGAAAATAACCAATTTCGTCATGAACTGTTTAAAGATTGTATCTCAACTTCACAGGTGCAGGTTGATCATCATGCAAGTTTTCCTACACATTCAATTGCATATTAGAAAAAACTTCTAACTACTTACAGTAAAAACTTTAAAACGTTATTAGATAAAACTTTAAACTAGTTATGTACATAAGAGATCATTAGCTTTAAACACAAGAAATACTAGAATAACATAAGATATCATATATAAACTTTAAACTAATTATATAAGAGATCTTACAACACTTTTACTTACAGTAAAAACTTTAAAATAGTAAATTAGCAAAAATATTAAACTAATTATATAAGAGATCTTATAGCAAAACATAAGAGATCTAAATTTGTAATATGAGAGATCTTAAAGCAAAACATAAGAGATCATTAAATTTAAATACAAGAGATATTAGAATAAACATAAGAGATCATATATAAAATTTAAACTAGTTATATAAGAGATTTTACAACCCTTTTAACTAGTACAGTAAATTAGCAAAAACTTTAAACTAGTTATATAAGAGATTTTAAAGCAAACCATAAGAGATATAAACTAGTTATATAAGAGATCTTACATCAAAACATAAGAGATTATTAACTTTAAACACAAGAGATACTAGAATAAACACAAGAGATCATATATAAACTTTAAACTAGATATAAGAGATCTTACTTTTAACTAGTTTAGTAAATTAGCAAAAAGTTTAAACTAGGTATATAAGCGATCTTACAGCAAAACATAAGAGATTAAACTAGTAATATGAGAGATCTTACGGAAAAATATAAGAGATCATTAAATTTAAATACAAAAGATATGAGAATAAACATAAGAGATCATATATAAACTTTAAACTAGTTATATAAGAGATCTTACAACAAAATATAAGAGATCACATATACACACACACAGAAGAGATCATATATAAACTTTAAACGAGTTATATAGAGATCTTACAAACATAAGAGATCATACACACAAACACACACATACACACACACATAAGAGATCATATATAAACTTTAAACGAGTTATATAGAGATCTTACAAACATAAGAGATCATACACACAAACACACACATACACACACACATAAGAGATCATATATAAACTTTAAACGAGTTATATAGAGATCTTACAAACATAAGAGATCATACACACAAACACACACATACACACACACATAAGAGATCATATATAAACTTTAAACGAGTTATATAGAGATCTTACAAACATAAGAGATCATACACACACACACACACACACATATATATATATATATAAAAATAATACAATGATCATTAGCAATTTAAGACATTTAAAATTTTGAGAAATATTATTAACTTCAAACGTAAAACACAAATGAGGAAGAAAAACAACAATCACAATTCAATACAGAGTCCTCGAGCTATATTTGTGTTTCGAGCATCAAATTCGACATTATTTCTGTTTCATTTTCCTCAGCTTCGATAAATTCGAGTGGCACAAAACAATTGAGTTACCTCATTTTTCCCAGCTTGGACATTATTTGTGTTTCGAGCAACAAATTCTTGCCCATCTACCACTTCCACCTCCTCTGCACCATCCTTCTCTCACTCGTCCCCATCGTCATTTTCCGTTGTTTGTTCCTCATCAGTTTTCTCCTATGTACTATCTTTCTCTGACTCGTCCTATCGTCATCTTCCATTGTTTGTTCCTCGTCGGTTTCCTCCTCTGCACTATCTTTCTCTGACTCGTCCTTATCGTCATTTTCCAGAGTTCATCGTCAGTCTCCTCCTCCGGTTTTTCCTTGTCACCTTCCTGTGACTCAATCTCATCTCCATTGGACCCCGACCGAGAAGCAGTTTCATCCGGAATAACTTCCATCATCACGATCTCTTGTGATTTGATTGACAAAAGAAAAGGAGATTTTAAAAAGTAATAGAATGACAAGAAATAATGGGGATCTTAAAACATAGAACAAAAAAGACTAGAAAATACAAGACAAATGGAGAATTTAGAAGCCAACACTCTTTCCCGTTCAAATCGGCAGAAGGGTTTTCAAGCGAATGGTTTTGTCTTTCTAGAGAAGTTTTACTATTACAAAGGAAAAGTTTTTGATTTTGGTTTACAAACAGGTCCTTTTATATTTTGAGTTTGCAAAGGTAGACTTTTATATTGCCACATAGGAAAATATATAGAAAAATAATTGAAAAAGAAAATATTAAAATAGATAGGGACATTTACTTAAATTCAATTTGTAAGTGGCCATATCTTCCTAAAAGCTCGTTGTTTAACAACTTGTTTGGTTTGTTGTTACATGTCTTTATAATGTATCGTATTGTTTAATGAATACAATGTTTGGATAGATTGTATCGTTTGTTGTCGTTTCATGATGTCACGCACTAACAATATGAAGAATAAACTTGCAACATTACTAAAAAAATAGGATATAGAGTAGAATTATTATATATAAAAAAGAATAAAGAATAAAATATAATTATTTAATAATAAATAAGGGCAAGATGAGAGGAAAAATAAATTAAACGACGCCACCACACCAAATTCGTTGTTTCATAAAGTGACACTTTTTGTCGTTACATAGATGGATTTAAGGATACGATACAATAAAATTAAAGTAACAATCAAAACAAATATTGTATTTAAAGTAATAATACAACAACCATCAAAACAAGTTGTAACCGGTTATAAAGGTTATTATGTACTTACCATATTTTCTGGGTTTATTGGCCAAATACTCTTAGTTTAGAAAGTCGCTTGTAATTAGTATTTAAGCAATCTGATTGTTGAAATATATTTTACATTGTCAAGGTATAAAAGTTAATCAACATAATACTCTTATAGCGTGATGCATGTCGTTCCCTTTTTTTATGATGACTTATTATCAATTTATTGGACATCACAAGGAAATTTTGAGAAAAAGAAATTCTTTTCTTGCTTTACACCTAGCCATCTTAAGATATCAATTGTTGCTCGGGATATACAGAAACAATATCTGATTGTAGAAATAATTAGAGCAGGTGCATGGTGTGTAAACTCCTTTCATAACTAAAATGTCAAATTTAAAAAATCATTTCTGCTCTTGTCAGGCAATCCAAGTTTTACTCATTTTGGCACTAGCTAGTCTTTATTCAAATTTTAAACTAATTAACCTTGTATTATCTTCTTCTAAAGTACTAAATATTTAAAATAGTAACGTTCATACAAAAATAATATGTGCGAATAAATTATTATGACGAGTTAAATTACACCAATACTATCACTTAATTATTGATTGTCCAAATATTTAATTGTTTTTTTGGCCCTTTTGCTAATATTCTTCTCCAAATGGGTTAGCAATGTCACAACCCAAATCCTAACCTTTCGTGATGACACCTATCGTGGTACTAGGCCAGCCGACATTTCTAAAGTTTAACAGAAAAATGAATGAAAGTAGTTTTAAATGACTAAATTCTCATAAACAGGGTAAAACCCAAAACACAAATGCGGAACGTAACTCCCAAATCAGGGTGTCACTAAGCTCATGAGCATCTATACATCACAAATCTAGAAAAGCAATGACCACGACAGTCTGGATCTAAATACAATAAAAAGGAAAGATAATGAAGGAAAAACAAGGACTGCGAACGTCAGGCAGCTACCTCATAATCTCCAAAGACCAGTTGTGCACGATATAAACACACATCGTGTCCAGAAATACCTGGATCTGCATATGAAGTGTAGGGTGTAGCGTGAGTACAACCAACTCAATAAGTAACAAGACTAAATAAAGAACTTAAGATAGTGACGAGCTACACAATTATAGTTCAATTTCAGTATTCTCAACCAAGAAAGTAGACATGCTTTCAAATTCGGCCATTTAAGTCAAATCAATTTGTACATACCATCTTCAAGTAAAAATCGGATATAATTTCTCTCAGAAATTTCAAAATAGTGATAAATGGCAAGTATGTGCAACAATAATAAAATCAAACACAGCCTCTCAGAGCATCAGTCACTCAGTCCTCCTAATCACTCCAACCTCACAATCACTCATTCCTCACAGTTACCAACACTCGGCACTCGCACTCAGTAGGTACCTGCACTCACTGGGGGTGTATACACACTCCGGAGGAGCTCCTTCAGCCCAAGCGCTATATCAAGCTAATCATGGCATAAAATAATGAAACATGCTGCGATGTGCACCCCGATCCCATAAATATCCTTACAATCTGACCCTTAGCCTCACTCAATCATCAATCTCTCTAGTCTCTCGGGCTCTTAGAAATCATGAAAATGAGCCCAAACAAAAATGATATGATGTATCAACAAGGAATAATAGAGGTTGAGATATGATATGCAAATAACACTGAGACAGACTACAAACAACAATTAACAGGCAGTTCTACATGTATCATGGCCTCTGTGGGTACCAACACATAGCCTAACATGATTTCTAACATGATTTGTGTTTACCTAGAAAATGGTTTTAACAACGATATTTGATTTGTGGTTCTAAAAATATGTGATTTATTCCACTACTAGTTAATAATTAAGAAGTAATGAATGTAAGTAAGGAAAATAAGATAAGCAAACCAAAGTTGTCACAAGATTGGGGCCTCGAGCTCACTGGAATCGGGGGCCTCGAGGTCGGATAATAGCAATAAATGAAGGACACTAATAAGGAGCAATAAAGCTGAGAGACAGTGTTGAGCACGAAAAAAGCAGAGAATGTTCTATTGCAGTCCAATGTTCTCTTTCAAGAATAATTGGGGTCCCTTTTATATAAGAGGGGTGAATCTCAACATAGTACATGTCTAATTATGACAGAGAAATGCTATTGGTACAGCTGTATAGCAGCCTTGTACTATCTTTGCAGACCTTATCAGCTCTAACCACGTGTTCTTGGAAAATTCATACCTTTCCATGGCGGTCATCTATTATAGACTGCTCTGAGGTAGTCCGTAAGGGTCCCTGGACATACTTCCTTGAGGTATGCACTTCGAGGTCGAACTTCAGGCTCTACTTCGAGCCTCTCGAGATCGGGCTTGGCATGCCATAGAAGCCTCGATATCGGACTCCCTGATATCGACCGTATATAGATAGTCCCCGCGTTTCTTAGAGTGAAATGATAAGAAACGTTTTGAACTCTCGACCTTTCGAGACCCTGCGTGATGATGTCATCCCTATGACAAAGGCGTTGAAGCGACCCGTCGGTTCTCTTTCCCAAAAAGTCATAATTGCTCGTCAGAGTCGGTTGGCCACTAGCGTCAATGAACAGACGTTGTTTTCTCTTATAAAGACTTGCTTTCTTCCCTTCAATAAGAACTTTATCATTCTGCAGCAAATCTCTTCTTCTATAAACTCACCTTTCTCCACCACTTCTTTTTCCGTGTCAGCTTAAATTGTGACAGTGTTTTCTTCTCCTTCTTCTTACCCTAAAGAACCCATGGCTAAAACATCCAAACCGGTCTCTCAGAAAGAAAAAGGCTCCAAATCCGTTCCCCAGAAAGAAGGAACCTCTACTTCTTTTTCTCGTCCGGACGACGACAAGTCACCGACGTTTAATGAGATTATTCTGAGAAAATTTACCTAGCATAACGAATTTACAGTAGAAAAACCTCCCAATGTCGCTGGTCGTCAAGAAAGCGCCACGAGGTATATACGATCAATCGAGGAGAGACTCCTCGATGCTGTAAGGAGAGAGTGCGGATGGGGAGAGGAGGTCGTTCTGGAAATACCCTCTCATGAAGAGGATATTACGACCTATGTAGAGGGTTCTTGTCAGTGTATACATACCCTTTTACATTAGGTCCCCTCGAGCAGCTCGTGTTCGAGTTTTGCCAAAGGTACCAAGTTACATTGGCCCAGATTCATACATCCTTCTGGCTGATTATGTTGATGACGAGGTTTTTTGTTGACAAGGCCGGGATCGAATTCACTCTCAGCCACCTCATACGATTGTATCGGCCTCAGCATTTTCGAGGTCTAATCAAACTCCAACGTCGGGCCACCAAATCTTTCTTTGCTAGCAGCGACGAGAGCAGGGATCGGGGTTGGATGAGCCGGTTCATCAGAGTGAGGACCATCGACGTCATTCCCTCAGAGTTCTTTCCGTTCCCCAAGAAATGGAACTTCACACGTGAGTGAAATATGATGCTTCATCTTCCTTTCATTAATTTTGTTACACGTCGAGTGGCTATTTCCCTTTCTCTTCTTTCAACGGTCCCCTGGATGCCTGATGCAGTCCTCGACCTCCTGGACTGGGCTCGCAGACTTGCAGCTACCTTGACATACAATAAACGCAGGTGGATGGACTTGTCGAGGAGCAAGTGAGAGGCGATGCACCATGGTATATGTTAAGAGATACCTCTCTTCACAGGACCTAACTTCTTTGTTGCAGGAACTGGTGAGTTCTTTGAGATGAGGCTGCTCCCTCTTGGTGAGGAAGAGGAACCTTCGGCTTCGAAGACGAAAAAATATAATAAGAGAAAAAGGTCCTTGAAGAACGAGGACTTCCAAAGCAAAGCAAGACCAACTCGGGGACATAGGAAGAATGTAGTCACCAAAATCCGTAGATCCACTGGCGATGCTGACGATGAAGAGGAGGGTTCGAAGTTGGATACTCGAACAGGAAAGACTTCCGATCTAATTAAGCCCGCAGCAACCGAGGACCTTAGCCTCGAAGGAGGAGATAAAAAAAAGAAAAAAGACGAAGGCCCTTCGTCTCTAGACATGCCAACTTCTTCCCAAACTTCGGGGAATACCTCGAAGGGAAAAGGCGTCGAAGTACCTCTACCCGATCAGAGCGCCTCAGGAGATTTCCCTGAGGTCGTTATAGTGGGTCACTCATCATCATTCCTAACTTTCTCTGAGGACACCATTAGGGATGCTCGGGACTTAAAGACGCCCGAGTTAGGCAGAGTCCCTAGTGAGAATGACCCCTTCCACGGTTGCTTCACTAGGGTCAATGATGCCGAACCGGGTGATGCAAAGTCAACCTTCGAGGAATCTCAACAACTTTGTTTAATGGTGAGTTTTTAGTAGTGCTATAATTTTTCTGACTTCATATTTTCTTTCTTTTTCTGAACAAACATTTGTTTCTGTAATTCTTCGAGAAATTTTTAGGCCGAGCTACGTCACTGTGAGGCTGAGTTGCACAGATCTTCTAATGAGGAGAAGACCCTTAGGCTTCTTTGTGCCAAGAAAGAAAAGGAGTTGGTACAGCTTCAATCGGAGTTGACTCGAGCTCGGGACTACGAGGACGAGCTTGATAAGCAAGTAACCTTAGTTTTGAAAGAGTATGGGCTTCTTCTCCCATCTTTAGAGGCTAACACTTCGATGACTCAGTTGCATCATGAGGTAGAAATGCTGGAGCGTCTTCGGGGCAAGGTCGCCCAAGTTAACTCCAAATGCAATGAGTGGAAGGCACAAATGGATGTCCTTTCTGCGGCCAAGAAAGAAGCATTGGCTAAAGTGTCCGACCTCGAGATTCAACTACGAAACGCTCAAGAGAGAAATTCAGTTCAGGCGGGCAGGATGGCTGAGCTCGAGGGTGGTCTTACGAAAGTGAAGGTCGAGATCGAGAAAGCCCAAGCCGTAGCCAAAGAGATACAAATAAAGGCCGATAAGAAGGTAGCCATCTATTTGAAAGATGTTGTTGATGCCCAAATGGAGTTGAGAAGGGCCTCCGATCGATAGAGGAGGAGCAACGAATATGTCCGATGCATGTCTCGAAGGGAAACCCTCGAGGAGATTCACGCTAAGGGCTTCGATCTCTCGGAGGAGATAGACCAGGCCAAAGCGGACGAGATTGGAGCCAAGTTCCTTGTTTCTTATGATGATGAAGACGATGTTGAAGGGGATGAGGAGGAGGCCAATGAGGAAGTTAGTCCCGAGGGGGTTGATGAAGGAAAAGTCCCCGAGGGGGAAAAGACAAAGTCCCCGATAATAGACTAGGTCTTCTTTTGATTTTTGTAAAGGGCTACCCGTGGGAGTGTTGTAGATGTACCTTTGTACTATTGTTTATATATAAAGAAACCTTTCATCTTATTTTTGCATAAATTTTCATCTTGCCTTTGTCTTTGATTTTTTATGCTTGTCGATGATCAGTCTGATGTGTTGGACTCGGAATATAAAACCCTTAGTTATGTGCTCCATGATCAATCGACAGTAAGTGACCATCTAAGGTCCGATCTTCAAACTGAGCTTTAGCTCGGGACCTTCGACTTCGAACTTAGGTGGGTTCTTGAGCACAATGTGCTTCATCCTTTAGGCTATTCTCATTTTGGCCCTTAGGCTATTTTCAATTTGGCCCTTAGGCTATTTTCAAATTGGCCCTTAGGCTCCTTATATCACCCCCTAGGCTTTTTAGATTGGCCCTTAGGCTCTTTAGGTTGGTCCTTAGGCTCCTACATATCGGCCCTTAGGCTTTTTGTAGATTGGGTCAATTCGACCTATATGGCTATAATTTCCCCCTATTCTGGATAAGGAATTTTAAAGTTTTTGTTATGCCTTGGCATGTTTTTTGTTTGTCCGACTCTTCGACGACTCAAATAGGAACCTCGGTTATAAGTCGATATGTGACAATAATTAAATACCTCGTGCGGTTCTCTCGAAGGCTGATTTTTTGAAGCCTTACTAAAGGCTAATTTTTTCGAAGCCTATTCATTGTGGGAGCTGATATTATCGAAGCTCCTTTTCTTATGCCAAGGGTAACCTAATTAACCGGTTTTTTGATGTGTTTGAAGGCCTTTAGATTTTATGGCGGAAGTCGGATGTTTCCGAGCCGCATTACTTCGGCCATATCCTTTTCATATGACCGTTGTATTTATAGTAGGCCGTAGCCTTTAGTCCTCGGGTGAGATTACCTCGGCCTCTATATCGAGGGTATGCCTTTTTAGGGGTCTTACAAGTTCGAATATATAGCCCTGACCTTAATATTGGGGTTATGCCTTTTTAAGGTCATATAGGTTTGAGTACGCCTTGTTGAGGTCTTTTAAATTTGATTTCCTTATTGAGGTCTTATAGATTCGATGTTGCCTCATTGAGGTCTTATAGACTCGATGTTGTCTTATTGAGGTCTTAAGAGATTGAGTCTTTGATGGCTCGATAAGTCGGCTGTGGATGACAGTCCCCGAGTGTTTGGGAGTATTTGGCACTTGAGCCATTTCACGTAAGAATAGTAAACATCTTTGAGGCATAAAGTGTTTTGATGAACAAGGATGCTTCTTTGATTACTTTACATGCGTACATTTTTTTGCCATTGGGGGCTCGACTATTTACACGGACACGGTTCATTTGACCGTTTGGCCCGATACAACATTCTCCTATCGAGACCCTCTTTGGCATAACTTGGTTTCTTTGAAAAGGTAACCTACGAGGGTGATACCCCCCAGTATTCGAGGTTGATTGAAAAGAATCCTTGAATACTTGATGAGTTTTCCTTAGGTAGCATATAGATGTTTCCTCGTTAAAAATCTTGCCTGTAAAACCCATTTGGGAAAAAGAGTGCAACGCATGCTTTAAAACCCAAGGTATTCGAGCTGAAGGAAGATTTGATTACTCTCAATCGAACACCTGTAACAAGTTAGTATGAAATATAAACGAAAAGGGAGAAGGTTATACCTTAGCAATAATAGCGTTTGAGCATGTATATGTTCCAATTGCTTGGTAGTTGCTCGCCCTCCATGGTGCCAAGTTTGTAGGACCCTTTGACTATTACTCCGAGGACGCGGTACGATCCTTCCTAGCTAGGGCCTAGTTTCCCTTCGTGTGGGTTTCGAGTGCTGAGGGTGGATTTCCTTAGAACTAAGTCCCAACTCCGAAGTATCAGAGGTTTGTTCTTCTGTTGTAGTATCTTTTGACTCCTTATTTTTGAACGGCCATTCGGACCAGTGCGGCCTCGCACTTTTCATCTAGTAGTTCGAGGGAGGTATTCACGGCCTCGTTGTTCGAGTCCTCGGCGGCGTGCTGAAATCTGGCACGTGGCCCTCCGACCTCGACTGCTATCAGCGCCTCGGACCCATATACCAGAGAGAACGGTGTCTCCCATGTGCTTGACTTTTAGGTTGTTTGATACGCCCATAGTACCTCGGGCAGCACTTCTCTCCATTTCCCTTTTGCATTCTCTAACCTCTTCATTAAGTTTTGAATGATAGTTTTGTTTGTGGACTCGTCCTGACCATTTGAGCTTGGGCAGTAAGGCGTTGATAGGATTCTTTTGATTTTTGTGATCTTCGAGGAATTTTGCCACCTTGCTGCCGATGAACTGCTTCCCATTATCACATGTAATCTCAAAGGGGATCCCGAATCGGCATATTATGTGATCCCATATGAAGTTGATGACTTACTTTTTACTTATCTTCTCGAAGGTCTGTGCTTCTACCCATTTCGAGAAGTAGTCAGTCATAAATAAAATAAATCTAGCTTTACCTGGTGCCGTTGGTAGGGGGCCGACGATATTCATCCCTCATTTCATGAATGGCCACGGGGACATGACTGTCTCTAGTTTTTCACCGGGTTGGTGAATCATTGTTGTAAATCTTTGGCATTTTGCACATCTTCGAACAAATTCCTTGGTGTCCTTTTCCATGCTATCCCAATATTAACCTGCTCTGATTACCTTTCGAACTAAAGAAGCGGCACCGGAGTGGTTTCCATAGGTGCCTTCGTGGATTTCTCGAAGCTCATAGTCGGTGTCCCCCGGTCCCAAGCATACTGCTAATGGTCCATCGAAGGTCCTTATGTATAGTGTTCCATTCTCGTCGAGTGAAAATCAAGCTGCTTTGGCTCGAAGGGCCCTCGATTCTTTTGGATCCGTGGGGAGTTTCCCATGTTTCAGGTAGTCAATGTATTTGTTCCTCCAATCACATGTTAGACTTGTGGAGTTGATTTCGGCATGGACTTCTTCAATCACCGACTTCGATAGTTGTACAACAGTCCCCGGGAGTATGTTATCTTCTTCGACAGACGACCGCATATTTGCGAGTGCATCAACCTCACTGTTTTGCTCTCGAGGTATGTGAACCGGGGCCCATTCTTTGAAGCGATGCGATGTCACTTGAAGCTTGTCTAAGTATCTTTGCATCCTGTCTTCTCAAACCTCGAAGCTCCCATTTACTTTGTTTACAACCAGAAGAGAGTCACATTTTGCTTCGATTACCTCTGCTCCTAGGCCTTTGGCCAGTTCCAGACCTGCAATCATGGCCTCATACTCGGCCTCGTTGTTAGTCAACTTTGAAGTTTTTATAGATTGTCTAATTATGCCGCCCATAGGTGGTTTTTGAACTATGCCGAGCCCGGGCCCTTTCACATTCGAGGCTCTGTCAGTAAAAAGGGTCCATACCCCCGACGACGTGCCCGGTTTTAACAAGAGTTCTTTCTCTACCTCGGGCACGAGGGCAGGCGTAAAATCAACCACGGAGTCTAAATTTGAGACTTGACGGCTGTTCAGGTTCGATACTAGATATCATACCCTCCGAGTTCGATGGCCCATTTGGCCAATCGGCCCGATAATTCGGGCTTATGCAAGATGTTTCGAAGAGGATATGCAGTTAAAACACATATAGGGTGGCATTCAATTTTCTAGATGCAGTTACTAATGCAAGAGCTAGTTTTTCTAAGTGCGGATGCCTGGTTTCAGCATCTTTTAGGGTCTGACTTATGTAATAGATAGGGAATTGCGTACCTTGTTCTTATTGAACCAACACACACTTACCGCTAACTAGGACACAATCAAATGTAAGTATAGTGTTTTGTCCTTCTTCGGGGTATGGAGCAAAGGTGGGCTCGAGAGGTACCGCTTTAATTCTTCCAAGTTATTTTGGCATTCCGGTGTCCACTCGAAGTTGTTT
The DNA here is from genome assembly GCA_005239505.1 of Nicotiana paniculata. Lineage (NCBI taxonomy): Eukaryota > Viridiplantae > Streptophyta > Magnoliopsida > Solanales > Solanaceae > Nicotiana > Nicotiana paniculata. Next base: position 64,750 of record ML303630.1, read on the forward strand.
TTCTTATTGAGTAAGGAGAAGAAGTGATGACTTCGATCTGACGACCTCGAGATGAATCGGCCTAAAGCTGTTATCCGCCCGGTCAGCCGTTGTACTGCTTTCACACTATTTACCACGGTGATCTCCTCGATGGACTTGATTTTGTTGGGGTTGATCTCGATCCCCCTGTTCGATACAGTGAAGCCCAAAAATTTGCCCGATCCGACTCCGAAGGCACATTTCTCGAGGTTGAGCTTCATGTTGTACCTCCTTAGAATATAGAACGTTTCCTGCAAATGAGTCAAATAGTCCTCTACGCGCAGGGACTTAACTAACACGTCATCAATGTAAACTTCCATAGACTTGCCTATTTGATGTTCGAACATCCTATTAACTAGGCGTTGATATGTGGCTCCCGCATTTTTTATCCAGAAAGGCATTACATTATAAAAATATGTGCCATACTTCGTGATGAACGAAGTCTTTTCCTGGTCCTCCGGGTTCATTTGAATTTGATTGTACCCGGAGTAGGCATCGAGAAAAGTAAAGATCTCATGGCCGGCCGTGGCATCGATCAAACGACCAATGTTGGGTAAGGGAGATGAATCTTTAGGGCAGGATTTATTTAAATCTTTATAATCTACGCACATTCTCAATTTTTTCCCTTTTTGGGGACTACTACTACATTAGCTAACCACTCGGGGTATTTCACCTCCCTAATGGATCCTATTTTTAGAAGCTTTGTTACCTCGTCCTTGATGAATGCATGCTTTACCTCGGACTGAGGCCCCTTTTTTGGTTTCACTAGTTTGAACCTGGGGTCAACGCTTAGTCGATGGGTAGTTATTTCCGGCGGGATCCCTGTCATGTCTAAATGGGACCAAGCAAATCAATCAATATTGTCAATAAGAAATTAAATGAGTTTTTTTTCCTGATATCGGAGGTTAATCCTGTTCCCAGGTTTATCTTTCGATCTGGAAGATGTTCGACCAATATGGCATGTTCGAGCTCTTCGAGTGTTGACTTCGTTGCATCTGAATCTTCGCGGGCAACGAAGTTCGAGGAGTGAGGAAGTCTTATTCGTCTTCCTCGACTACTTGCTCACTGATCACCTGTCCCTATGACTCAACCGAGGGTATAGACTGTGGTTGCTATTTGGCTACTTCCTTGTCTTTTGAATTTTTCGAGGTGGAAAACAACGACGCTGGTGCCATATCGTGCACCACAAACATTTCCTTTGATGCATGCTGCTCTCCATACACCATATTTACACCATCCTTTGTTGGAAACTTAATCATTTGATGAAGAGTTGATGGCACCGCCCTCATACTACGAATCCATGGCCTTCCAAGCAAAGAGTTGTATCTCATGTCATCTTCGATGATGTGAAACTTGGTATCTTGAATTGTACCGACGACGTTGACTGGGAGGATGATTTCCCCCTTCGTTGTCTCAATCGCCATGTTGAATCCATTCAGGACTCAAGAGGCGGGGATGATTTGGTCAAGCAGCCCGAGCTGCTCCACAACCCTCGACCTGATTATGTTGACCGAGCTACCTGGATCCATGAGCACACGTTTAATTTGAACTTTATTTAAAAGAAAAGATATTACCAGAGCGTCATTATGAGGATGAGATACGGCCTCGATGTCTTCCTCGTATAATGTAAGAGCATCATCGCGTACGTAGCTCTGAGTCCGCTTTTCCTTTGTGATGGGTAATTCTGTTCGTTTGAACACAGGCACTTGTGGGACGTCGACTCCTCCAATGATCATATGAATGATATGCTGCGGCTCCTCTTGTTCGTTATTCCTATTCGCTTCTCTTTCTCGAAAGTGATTCTTAGCTCAGTAGCTAAGGAACTCGCGAAGGTGCCCTTCACTGATCAGTCAGGCTACCTCCTACCGAAGCTGTCTACAATCTTCGGTCCTATGAACGTGAGTGTCATGGTATTTGCACATTAAATTGGGGTTCCTTTGGGAAGGATCCGACTGTATTGGCTTCGGCCACATGGTATATATGATCTTACCTATTGCTGATACGAACTGTGATGCATCGACGTTGAAGTTATACTCTGACATCGATATTGAAGTTATGTCCCGTGTGCCTGTCGAACCTAGTTTTGCACATTAGTCCCCGAGAACTCGGACCTCGATCTACCCTTCGATCGTTTCGAGATATATCACGCCTCGAGTCGTTTCTTCGGTCTTTGACATATGGCCGGTATCAGCTGCTTCAGCTTCAACAATTTTCCGGTTTAATTACTTAGAAAACGATATAGAAACTTTCGCAACAATGGGCTTTAAAACATTCTGCCCAACACTTATAATCCTTTCAGTTCGATCGCGACTCTAGCCACGCGATCGCGATGCACAGACCAGCCCACTCTATGCGATCGCATACCAGCACACAAGATCGCATAGAACAAATGTCCATCCCACACACGCGCCTCAGAACCTCTATGTGATTGCACAAAAGCCCACGCGATCACACTGCTTCACCTGCTCAACCTATGCGATCGCAATCCTAACCACGCGATCGCATAGAACAAAATGCCTGCCTCACTCTTTTACTCTACGCAATCACGGATGAACCCACGTGATCGCAGTGAAGAAATTACTGCTGCTAAAACACCATACCGATCCGAGAAGCATCACAATATATTGTGTAAGAACCTAAAGATGATGGTAGAACTAGAACTGGAGTTGTGGTCAAAGCAGTCTTGAGCTTCTGAAAGCTCTCATCACACTCGTCTGACCACCTGAAAGAAGCACCCTTTTGGGTCAATTTGGTCAAGGGCAACGAAATAGATGAGAAATCCTCCATGAAGCGACGATAATAACTAGCCAAGCCGAGAAAGCTTCGAATCTTCGTAGTTGAGGATGGTTTGGGCCTACTTAGAACCACCTCGATCTTCTTCAGATCCACCTGAATTCCCTCACTGGACACCACCTGCCTAAGAATACCACTGAACTGAGCCAAAACTCACACTTGTAGAACTTGTCATAAAGCTTCTCCTCCCTCAACCGCTGTAACACAATCCTCAAATGTTGGGCATGCTCTTCCTGGCTACGAGAGTACACAAAGATATCATCAATGAACACTATAAAAAATAAGTCGAGATAAGACTGAAACACACTGTTCATCAGATGCATGAACGCTGCTGGGGCGTTTGTCAGCCCAAATGACATCACAAGGAACTCATAAAGACCATAACGAGTCCTGAAAGTTGTTTGGAGAATATTCGAGTCCCGAATCTTCAACTGGTGATACCCAGACCTCAAATCAATCTTGGAGAACACCCTCGATCCTGAAGCTAGTCAAACAGATCATCAATAGGTAGCATAGGATATTTTTTCTTGATTGTGACTTTGATCAACTGCCTATAATCAAATGCACATTCTCATTGTACCATCATTCTTCTTCAAAAACAATACTGGTGCACCCCAAGGTGACATATTAGGCCTAATAAACCCCTTATCAAGGAGTTCCTCAAGTAACTCCTTCAGTTCTTTCAACTTAGCTGGTGCCATGCGATATGGTGGAATAGAAATGGGCTGAGTGCCTGGCACCAAGTCAATACCAAAGTAAATATCCTTGTCGGGCGGCATGACCGACAGGTCCGCAGGAAACACGTCTGGAAAATCCCGCACCACTAGAAAGGAATCAATAGTAGGGATCTCAGCACTAACATCCCTCACAAAGGCCAAATAAGATAAACCAACCCTTTCCCACCATCCGCTGAGCCTTCAAATACGAAATCACTCTACTAGGAATACAGTCTAGAGAACCTTGTCACTCAATCGTGGCAACCCTGGTATCGCCAACGTCGCATCCTTAGCATGACAATCGAGAACGGCATCACATGGAGATGACAAGTCCATACCCAAGATCACATCGAAATAAACTATACTAAGCAACAAGAGATCAACTCTAGTCTCTAGTCTCTAAACTCTCAATAGTCACTACACACGACTGATATACACGGTCCACAATAATAGTATCGCCCACCGGCATAGATACATGAACAGATGAAACTATGGACTCACGGGGCATATCCAGATAATGAGTAAACTATGATGAGACATACGAATAAGTGGAACAAGGATCAAATAATTCAGAGGCATCCCTGTGGTAACCTGAGACAATACCTGTGATCACTGCATCTGAAGCACCAGCATTTGGTCTGGCAGGAATAGCATAGAATTGGGCCTGACCACCGCCTGATCAGCCTCCCCCTATAGGGCGACCTCTACCTGATCGGACCCCACTCTGGCTGGCTGGGCGGGCGGTGTAGCAACTGGTGCGGAAGTTGCAGCCTGAATCTTCTACTGTACTGGACCTCCCTGACAACGAGGACACTGATTCCACATATGCCCGAAGTCCCTGCACTCAAAGCAACTCCCTGGTGCTGGTGGTGGGGACTGAAGGGAGCCCCGAGCACCTGGATAACTGCTAGAAGGGCCTGGCATAGATGAGCCATGAACTGATGGAGCACGGGACGAACTCTGAGCTAGAAGGGAACTGAGAGTTGACTTGCCTTGATGATAATTGTAAGATCCATGGCCGGAAAATGCACCATGGTGAATTGGAAAAGCCGTCAGAGCATGCCTATATGGACGACCTCTGCCAGGGTGGAACTGACCCCTAGAAAGAACACTGCTGAAATCACCGTCCACAATGCGTCTTGGCTTCCCTCTCACCCTACTCCTGAATGTGGACCATCTCTATCTACCGAGCAACGTCGACTAACTCATCAAAAGTAGCACCATATACTCTCTCTCAAGTCATTAGTAACCGCAAATGATATGTGAGGCCATGGATGAACCTCCTAATAATCTCCTTATAAGTGGGAACCAACCAAAATGCGTGACGATTCAACTCAGAAAACCTCATCTCGTACTGCGTCACAAATATGCCATCATGATGTAACTACTCAAATTTTCTGTGCAGGTCCTCTTTGCGAGACTGCGGCACGAACTTCTCCAAGAAGATAACGGAGAACTCCTGCCATGTAAGTGGTGCTGCACATACTGGCCTGCGCCTCTCATAAGCCTCCCACCAACTGAAGGAAGCCCAAGTGAACTGAAAAGTACTGAACGAGACCCCACAGGTCTCCAGAATACCAGTTGTGCAAATAATTCGCTCACACTTGTCCAAAAAGCCCTAGGCATCCTCCGACTCTGCCCCACTAAAAGATGGAGGTCTGAGCCTCCCAAAAATCTCTAGTCTCTTCTGCTCATCTTCAATCATAGCAGGAACCACACGGGCCTAAGCAGGTGCAACCTGTTGGGCTGGTAGTTCCCCCGGTGTCTGGAAATCCTGCATCATCTACTCTGGTGTACGAGCGACGGGAGTCTGGGTACCTCTCCCGGCCTAAGAAGTGGCTGCTGCTGTTGGAACAGAGACCGCCTGAGCATGACCGATACACATGGTCAGAATCTAAGCTGAGGCCTCCTGAAGGCTTGGAATCACAATAGGCACAGTTGGTGACTGAGCTGGCCCCATTGGCTCATCCGCAACTAGGACCTGCTCCGAAATTAGGGCAACTGGTGTGTCTACAGATGTTGCCCTAGCTACTATATGTGTTGCACCTCTGCCCCTACTGCAGCCTCTACCGTGACCTCGGCCTCTCGTGGCCCTGGTAGGTGGTAATGGTGGCTGTCCATCCTATCCGGTAGAACTCGTCCTCACAATCTGTGAGAGAATAGAATAACAAAAGTTTAGTTACCGGAATCAACAAATCCGCACGACAAGAATACAAGAATGTGAAGTTTCCTGAGAAGCCTCTCGAAGATAAGTACAGAAGTATCTGTAATCCGCAATACTCTACTAAACCTGCTCATGACTCGTGGGAGCTATGCAACATAGGCTCTGATACCAACTTGTCACGACCCAAATCCTAGCCTGTTGTGATGGCGCCTATCGTGGTACTAGGCCAGCCAACATTTCTAAAATTTAACGGAACAATGAATAAAAGTTTTAAATGAATAAATTCTTATAAACGGGGTAAAACCCAAAACACAAATCCGGAACATAACTCCCAAATCGGGGTGTCACTGATCTCATGAGAGATATACATCAAAAATCAAGAAAAGTAATGACCACGATGGATGTAAATACAATAAGGAGGAAAGATAAGGAAGGAGAAACAAGGACTAAGAATGTCGGGCATCTACCTTGTAATCTCCAAAGATCAGCTGTGCACGATATCAACACCCACCATGTCCGGAAACACCTGGATCTGCACACGAAGTACATGGTGTAGCGTGAGTAAAACCAACTCAGTATGTAACAAGACTAAATAAAGAACTGATGATAGTGATGAGCTACACAATTATAGTTCAATTTCAGTATTCTCAATAAAGAAAGTAGGCATACTTTCAAATCCGGCCATTTAAGCCAAATCAATTTATACATGCCAAGTTCAAGTAAAAATCGGATATCAAAACTATCAAAATAGTGACAAATGGCAACTATGTGCAACAACAATGAAATCAAATACAATCTCTCAGAGCAACATTCACTTAGTCATCTCAATCACTCCAACCTCATAATCACTCATTCCTCACAGTCACTCGAAACTTGGCACTCAACACTAGCACTCAATAGGAACCTGGTTCACTAGGGGTGTGTACATACTCTATAGGGGCTCCTTCAGTTCAAACGCTACATCAAGCCAATCATGGCATAAAATAAATGAAACATGTTGCGACGTGCAACCCGATCCCATAAATATCCTCACAGCCAGGCCCCAGACTCACTCAGTCATCAATCTCTCCAGTCTCTAGAGCTCTCGAAAATCATGAAAATCAGCCCAAACATAAATGATATGATGTATTAACATGGAATAATAGAAACTGAGATATGATATGAAAATAAAAATTGAGGCTGAGTACAAACAACAATTAATAGGTAGTTCTACATCTGTCATGGCCTCTGTGGGTCCCAAGAGTACCAACATATAGCCTAACATGATTTCTAACATGATTTTCAGTCAAATTTCTGTAACACATGGAAAGCATATAGCTAGTAACAAGTTATTTAACTTCACAATTTCATGGAATGGACCTCAATCCGAGCAAAATCACTACTCTGATACACCTTTGCCTCTCAAATTCACCTCCAAATGTCTAGAATCTAGCCACAAACAATAGAATACAATCAACACGAGCTAAGAAATCAAATCCATAAGAAAATTATGAAGTTTTAATTAAAATTCTGAAATCGGCTCAAAACTGCTCCCCATGCCCATGTCTCGGAATCAAACAAAAGTCACAAAACCCGAAATCCCATTCAATCACGAGTCTAACCATACTAAATTTATTCCAATCCGATATCAAAATCCCATTGAAAACCTCAAAAATCTAGCCTAAGAATTTTTCTTCATTTTCCCCAATTTTCAACCCAAATCAAAAATTAAATGATGGAATCAAAAGCATAATCATGGAAATTTACCAAAATTAGATAGGAATCACTTACCCCAAACACCCATACAAGAATATCTCCAAAAATCGCCTTCTACCGAGCTCGCAAATCAATTTTATGTTATGAACTCAAAACTCTCATTTTTGAATATTTTATTATGCCCAGTGATGCCTTCATCGCAAACGCGACCTTCCCCTCGCGTTCGCATAGAACAATCTGATTGCCCCTCAAATAAATCCTTCGCGAACGCGTCCTCAGCCTCGCGAAAATGAAGCTTTGCCGACCTAACTCTTCGCGAACGTGAACGCGACCACAACCCTACGAACGCGTAGACCAATAGCATGGGGTCCCCAATCGCCTCTTCCCTTCTTCGCAAATGCATCCTCTCCTTCGTGAATGAGAAGAACAAAACTCCCTCAGCCTCGAGATGCACTTCACAAACGCGAGACCACTCTCGCGAACGCCTAAGAGGAAACCAGAACATTTACACCAGCAGTCTTCAGCCATCAAGCGAAGCCTAAAAATGATCTGTCAACCATCCAAAACTCACCCGAGGCCTACGGGACATCAATCAAACATACCATCAAGTCCCAAAAAAGCATACGAATCTAGTTGAACCTTAAAATCACCTCAAATAATAATAAAAACACGAATCGTACCCCAATTCAAGCCTAAATTTTACAAACGAGGCCGAAACCTATCAATTCACGTCCGATTGACCTCAAATTTTACACACAAGTCACAAATAACACGATGAACCTACTCCAACTTCGAGAAATCCAATGCGACCCTGATATCAAAAAGTCCACTCCCAGTCAAACTTTCATAAATTCTAACTTTCGCCATTTTAAGCCTAATTCTATTATGGACCTCTAAATCACAATCCGGACACACTCCAAAGTTCAAAATCACCCAACAGAGCTAACATAACCATTAAAACTCGAATCCGGGGTCGTTTACACAAAATCAACATCTAGTCAAGTTTATCAACTTAAGCTTTAAATTGTAAGACTAAGTTTCTAGATTAACTGGGAAATCCTTTTGGACCTGAACCAACTAACCCGGTAAGTCACATAGCAGTTATAAAGCACATAAGGAGTAGAAAATTAGGGGGAGGGGGGGACGGGGCTATAACTCTCGAAACGACCTACCGGATCATTACAGACAAGTAGGTCCTTTTTCTTGGATTCAGTGAGGGGAGACTGTTACACCCCATATTTTTGTACGTGAAAGTACGCCAAAAGTAAATTGATATAAGCTCGGAAATGAGATGTTACACCCCATATTTTTCGTACGTTAAAGTTTTGTCGTAAGTTAAGCAACATAAGTTCAGGAATGAGATTATTTTGGGATTATACGTATTATGTTATTTCAAACAAGTGATAAGTAAATTCATGAAGGTGAGAGGGTAAGAAAATCGAAGAAAATAAATTTCGTCGAAATTTGTCATTTTGGGGTAAAATATGGTCTAAGCTATAATAACCCATATTTATGGATTAGTGCCATACAAGGTACTGTTGATACCAAATTTTTCCTCAAAATATTTTTAATGTGCATATGTAGCTTCAAAATCATGTATCAATAGCAATTGATATTTTTTCACAATTTTCCTATATTTGTATTAATCTATCTAGCATTTTATTGCCAATAAATAATTATAAAATTGTATTATAAATGATTTCAAAAGATTTCTTAGTTTCATTAATTATTTTTGGTCCACTTAAGACCAAATTATTTCATAATTAGTCAAATTGGCACCTTTTGGCTATAATTGCAATAACTTTGCCATTATAACCCAATCATACGATTTTATACTATTTTATCCAGAAATTAATCATTTGTATTTTTAAAATACTAAGTAATCATCTTAATTAATTTATACACATGAAATTCATTTTTATAATTAACGACTATTTTTTATAAATTGTTTTAATTAATTTACATGGGGTATTTAACAGATAGCCACTTCCATTTAGTTCATAACCTAATTAAACCAGACCACAGTCTGATTAAAAACAGCTCAAATACCCCAAGCCCAATACACTATCGTACCCGACCCAATCCCTTGTCTAATCTGGACCGTTGATCAATCTTAATCAACGGTCCAGATCTCCCATTTCCTTAATTAACCCTAGAGACTACCCCCCCCCCTTTTCCCCTCTCATTTTTTCTCTTTCACTCCGCCGTCTGTCATCTCTCAAACTTTGTCTGCTAAACTTAACCTCTCACCGGCCGTCGACTTGCCGGTAACTATGGTGGTCTCACCACCATCCCAGCCTCCATGGCTCCTTCCCACACCGGGTTATTGCTGCCTTGAGGTCCTCAAAGGAACCAGATGGCGGTTCACTCATGTAATTCTCAGGTCGTCCATGGCCATTTGAGTAAGATTCTCCCACCTCCGTCTAGAACCTCTGGTTTCTAAGCTGACTCTCTCTCTCTCTCTTTAGGTTCTCTCTCTGAAACCTTAATTTTAACACTGGATTTCTTAGATCTGCAATAGATCTGGGTATATTCCGAGGTATTTTTCTATTTTCTTAAAGATTTTCCTATTTTCCTAAAGCATCTCTTCATCTTAAACTAAGGTTTCTTAACGCTTTTTTCAGAAAACGATTTTTCTTCTGACTTTAGTGTTATTCTGTGATTTTCACTGTGTTTAAACGATTTGTTTAAGTTT
>MDKI01138539.1:0-42680 GCA_005239505.1 Nicotiana paniculata
CACTTGTCTTGGTGAGAATGAGAGTAAAGCACGAAGGGTGATGCCGTGCATTGTTTGATATTTCTCCCTTGCTGGAAATGTTGAGATTTTTGTTATTGTTCCCTTACCGGGATTTCTATTTCTATTTCTATTCTATTTACCTCCTTGCCCTTGTTTGTGATTGTTGTTTGGGTGAGGAAGAGTGCTAAAGCACGAAGGATGATGCCGTGCATTTTTTGTTATTGTGAGGAAAGAGTGTAAAGCACGAAGGGTGATGTCGTGCCGTACGATGTACCATTCCGTACCATATTCATTGATTATACAATGAGTAAAGAGAGTAAAAGCACGAAGGGTGATGTCGTGCCGTACGATGTACCATTCCGTACCATATTCATTGATTATACAATGAGTAAAGAGAGTAAAAGCACGAAGGGTGATGTCGTGCCATGATTTTTTACATTGATTACATTATACATTGCATAGTGAGGAAGAGAGTAAAAGCACGAAGGGTGATCCGTGCCATGATTTACATTGATTACATTATACATTGCATAGTGAGGGCGAGAGTAAAAGCACGAAGGGTGATCCGTGCCATGATTTACATTGATTACATTATACATTGCATAGTGAGGGCGAGAGTAAAAGCACGAAGGGTGATGCTGTGTAAGTTTGTGATTTCTTGTCCTTGTTGATATGCTGGCTTTGTTGTTCTTTTTCCTTATTGAGATTTCTTATATGAAACTGTTATCTCCCCATAGCATGTTCCTTCCCTTGTTAATTGTTTTCTCCTATATTTCTTATATGTTGTATATATGTATATATTTATTTGAACTGCACATGTTTATGTGGTAGTCTGGTTCTAGCCTCTTCACTACTTCGCTGAGGTTAAGCTAGGCACTTACTCAGTACATGGGGGCGGTTGTACTGATGCTACACCTGCACTTCTTTATGTCGTGCAGATTACGCAGCCGGACCTGGAGGACATCATTAGTGGGAGTGTCTTCCATCTCATCATAGAGGCTTCAAGGTATACCCGCTGGCGTTCGTGGCCCTTGGCGTCTCTTCTATCCCCTTGTCTTCGATTTTGTCTTGTTTTTTTCCTTTAGTTTCAAAGGCAGGCATGTATTTCCTTTCAGACTTGTATTTAGCACTCTTAGACAGTTCATGAGTTAGTGACACCAGGTTTTGGGAAATTTTGCGTCGATGTATTGTGATTGTCTTTACTTAGCTTAAAACCGTATTTATTTTCGCTGTTTAATTTGTGAACTGATTTAGTTTATTCTGTTAGAATGAGGTTATGATGCTAGTTTAACTATACACGTGGGTTGGATCGCCGTGATACCTCCGAAGCATGGACACATGAAAAACTGGATGTACGGCTGATAAGCTAGGTGGCAATGCAAGTATATAAGCCACCTCTCCCACTCGATATGGTGGATATGGAGCTCAGACAGTCCGCGGTAGAGGTTAGGCGGGTGAACGACAGATTGATGGCGATTAAGGTAGTAGTTAGAGGGAGCACTTTGAATGTCATTAGCGCTTACACGCCGCAAATGGGCTTGGACGTGGAGGTTAAAAGGCGCTTCTGGGAGGCGCTGGATGAGGTGGTGCAGGGTATTCCGCCTATGGAGAAGTTATTCATAGGAGGGGATTTCAATTGTCATATTGGGTCTTCTGTTGGTGGCTATGAAGAGGTGCACAGTGGCTTCGGCTTTGGTGATAGGAACTGTGGTGGTACCTCACTGTTGGATTTCGCTAGAGCTTTTGAGTTGGTGATCGTTAACTCTATGTTTCCGAAAAGGGAGGAACATTTGGTTACTTTCCGGAGTATGTTGGCTAAGACTCATATTGACTATCTCCTCGTCAGGAGGTGTGATAGGGGGTTGTGCGAGGATTGAAAGGTTATCCCGAGTGAGAACCTCGTAACTCAACATAGGCTCCTGGTGATGGACGTCGGTATCTTGATGAAGAGGAAGAAGAGGTTTGCACGGGATCAGTCGAGGATCAGGTGGGGAGCTTTGTCTAAGGATAATGTGCGGGAGTTGGAGGGGAGGTTGACGACTATGGGTGCCTGGAAGAGTGGTGGGGACGCTAGCGCTATGTGGACAGCGACGGCGGACTGTATAAGGGAGGCAGCGAGAGAGGTGTTGGGAGTTTCGAAAGGTTACTCTGATGGGAAGAGAGGCGATTGGTGGTGGAATGACGTGGTCCAAGGTAAAGTGGAAGCCAAAAAAGTGGCTTATATTAAGTTAGTAGAGAGCACCGACGAGGATCAGAGGAGAGCGAACATAGAAAGATATAAGGAGGCTAGGAAGGAGGCAAAATTAGCGGTCACGGAGGCTAAGACTGCTGCATTTGGTCGGCTGTATGGGGAACTTGGGAGAAAAGGTGGGGACAAGAAGTTATTTCGGTTGGAAAAGGCGAGAGAGAAGAAGGCTCGAGACTTGGATCAAGTGAGGTGCATCAAAGACGAGGACGGTCGAGTATTGATGGAAGAGACCCAGATTAGGCAAAGATGGCAATAGTACTTTCATAAACTTCTAAATGAGGAGAGGGATGGAAACATCGTGTTAGGGCAATTGGGGCACTCCGAGAGACACCACGACTTGGTATTGTAGGCGCATTAAGGTTGAGGAGGTCGTGGGTGCGATGGGTAAGATGAGTCGAGGCAAAGCGACCGGGCCACATGAAATTTCAGTAGAGTTTAGGAGATATGCGGGTAGAGCAGGCTTGGAGTGGCTGACTGGGTTGTTTAATGTAATCTTCAAGACGAAGAGGATGCCTGATGAGTGGTGGTGGAGTATGATGGTTCCGGTGTACAAGAACAAAGGTGATATCCAGAATTGTAACAACTATAGAGGTATCAAGTTACTAAGTCTTACCATGAAAGTTTAGGAGAGGGTAGTGGAAGGGAGGATAAGGAGGGCAGTGTCTATATCGGAAAATCATTTCGGGTTCATGCCGGGCGTTCGACTACGGAAGCTATCCACCTTATCAGGAGGTTGGTGGAACAATACGGGGATAGGAAGAGGGATTTGCATATGGTGTTTATTGACCTAGAGAAGACATATGACAAGGTCCCCAGGGACGTTCTTTGGAGATGTTTGGAGGTGAAAGGTGTGTCGGTGGCTTACATTAGGGTGATAAAGGATATGTATGAGGAAGCTATGACTCGGGTTAGGACTGTGGGAGATGAATCAGAGCCTTTTTCGGTGGTTATGGGGTTACACCAAGGATCTGCACTCAGCCCGTTCTTATTTGCCCTGGTGATGGACGCACTGACACACCATATCCACGGAGAGGTGCCATGGTGTATGTTGTTCGCTGATGATATAGTTCTGATTGATAAGACGCGAGGCGGCGTTAATAGGATGCTGGAGGTATAGAGGTAGACCCTGGAGTCTAAAGGTTTCAAGTTGAGTAGGACTAAGACGGAATATGTGGAACATAAGTTCAGCAAAGTGACGGGGGAAGCGGATGTGGAAGTCAGGCTTGACTCACAGGTCATCCTCATGAGAGAAAGTTTTAAGTACTTAGGGTCAATTATCCAGGGAGATAAGGAGATCGACGGGGATGTTACGCACCGTATTGGGGTGGGGTGGATGAAATTGAGATTAGCGTCTAGAGTCCTGTGTGACAAGAATGTACCACCGAAACTCAAAGGTAAGTTCTATAGAGCGATGGTTAGACTGGCCATGTTGTATGGGGCTGAGTGTTGGCCAGCCAAGAATTCACATATCCAGAAGATGAAAGTAGCAGAAATGAGGATGTTGAGATGGCTGTGTGGGCACACTAGGCTGGATAATATTAGGAATGAAGATATTCGGGAGAGGATGGGCGTGGCTCCGGTGGACGACAAGATGCGGGAAGCGCGACTTAGATGGTTCAGACATGTGTAGAGGAGAAGCCTAGATGCCCCCGTTAGGAGATGTGAGCAGTTGGTTTTGGCAGGTACGAGATGAGGTAGAGGGCGGCCTAAGAAGTATTGGGTCGAGGTGATCAGACAGGACATGGCGCAGCTTCAGATTTCCGAGGACATGGCTCTTGATAGGAAGGTACGGAGGTCGAGCATTAGGGTTGTAGGTTAACGGGTAGTTGAGTGGTTTTCCACTTTGTCCCGGTTTTTCTCTTTGTACCGACGAGTATGATAATGTTTTGTCCAGCTCTGCTAGCGATTTATGTTGTGTTTCACACTTTTGCATAATGTTTGTGTTACTTCTTTTCCATTTATTTGATGTCTCTCACGCTGATATTATTTTTCGGGTTTTGTTATTTTGTTGTTGTTACAGATCTATTGTCTCTGAGCCGAGGGTCTCCCGCAAACAGCCTCTCTACCCCCTTTGGGGTAGGGATAAGGGTCTGCGTACACTCTACCCTCCCCAGACCCCACTGATGAGATTTTACTGGGTTGTTGTTGATGATTAAATACTATGTAGTATAGAACTTAAGCTCTTGTAATGAAATTTATATATGGAAGTGTATATGTCTTATCACGAGAGTAATTAAAGTACAATAACAAATTATTTTTAAAGTTTGAATTCGATTCTACTAAAATCAAAAGCTTAATTTACTCAGTCTTTCCTTGTATTTTTGTAAGAGATCGTTTCCATCGAATTCATGACCTTCCAATCGCATGGCAGCAACTTTACCAATTACTCGAAGAATCCCCTTCAACATCGTAATTAGCGGTGTTACTCTATTCCATTTGTTAGTACGAAATTCTTTCAATTTTTTGTGGTGTTTATACTTACAGTTTGTCGAAGTTTTGCCTAAACAAATTGTTGAAGGAGTTAAAATTATATATGATTAATAAAGTACAAAAATCACTTTAGTCAATTTAATTTATAAATTATAGCACATTAATTAATATATTTATTAAGTTACCAACTATAACGTAGTTAGAGGTGGGCATAGTTTGGGCAAACTCGAAATCCAAACCGAAATTCGAATTTTTTGGATTTTCGGTTTGGATTTTTAGATTACGGATTGGATTTTGGGGGATTTGCATCTATACCCGCTTTTTGGGTCACGTTTTAACTTATACCTGCTTTGCAAAAAAAGTTACAAGTGTACCCACTTTTTGCGTAAACTTCAGGCATATGGGCCTGAAATAGCAAAGGCAATCACGCAAACTTCAGCATTCTAGTAGACGGGCATGAAGTTGTTTGTAATTGCTGAATTTAAGCATTCTACTAGGTGAAGTTTTGTTCTCTATTTGTTGTACTTCAGCATGTTTTAGCTGAAGTTTGTCCTGGATTCAATAGTTTTGTCGTAAAGCTTTTTCAAAAACTTCAAAAGATGAGGCTGAAGTTATTTAGTTCATTTGTAAAAACTTCAGCACTAAATAAGTTGAAGTTTTGTCCTGGATTCATTAGTTTTGTCATAAAGCTTTTTCAAAAACTTCAACAGAAGATGCTGAAGTTATTTAGTTCACTTGTAAAAACTTCAGCACTAAATAAGCTGAAGTTTTTGTCCTACAGTCGTACTAGATGAAGTTTTGTTCTCTATTTGTTGAGCTTCAACATGTTTTAGCTGAAGTTTTTCGCGTAAACTTAGTGTTGGCTGAACTTTTTGTTTTTAATTGCTGAACTTAAGTATTCTACTAGCTGAAGTTTTGTTCTCTATTTGCTGAACTTCAGCATGTTTTAGCTGAAGTTTTGTTCTCTATTTGCTGACAAACTAATTAAACACCTCATTAACAAAAATTACTGGAGAAACAGGACATCCTAATCGGCATTGGAAGAAACATAAGATAGACCATCTTTGTAAATAAAAATCTAAAATCAAGAGTGCCATAATAGTTCAACTTTCAAAGCGTAGTGTAAGAATTGCATCAATAAAACCGCAATCAGCTTGCTGTTTGATATTCCATTCCTGGATCAATCTGAATTCATTGCAAATATAATAAATACAGACAATGAATTATAAATATATGAAGAGAAGTTCTAAAACGTTGTTTCAACAAAAATGGCAAGCACCATGAGCAAATCAGCAGTAAAATATACTACAAATTACAAAAAAAGAAGAGTAGAAAAGAAAGGAGGAAGAAAGGAACACACAGGTAGCAGGAAGAAGGAGGCGCCTGAAGTTATAAAAATTAGGGTATAGGTTAAATAATTTTAAAAATATAGGTATAGGTTAAATGGGGGCAACCAAATCGGGCGCTCCATGCAATTTTTACTTGGATTTTGGATTTAATTTTAAAACTTTTAGATTTCATATTGAATATTGGATTTGGTACCTCAAATTTTTGGATATTCGAAAATCCAAAATTCTTATGCTTTATATTTAGTCCGTTATCCATATGTTCAATTGTAATAAGTTTAATACCCTACCCATTAGATATTATCTCATATATTCAATATTAGTTACTAGATTACTGTGAGAATACTATGTATTTGGACATGGTTTTACTTTATACTTCTTATCGGCCGTATTAATGTCTTTATTGTATTTTTATTTTTTTGTAATAATTTTATTACTTGAACACTCTATTTGGATGATTGCGGTGTGAATGAGGAACTTTGCGGGCAATTTAACACGAGTATTTCATTTGGATATTTGTTTACCCTAAAATTCGAGTAAGAATTAAATTTATATTGTGGTTTTAATGATACGTGATGTAATCCAATACCAATTGATAAACAATGAATTAAATAGATAAATTGAACAATAGAATAAACCAAACCAGTATCCTAGCAGTGATTCGACCTCGATTCGGGATGGTCTCGAGGTTGGATAACAAGAACAGTAAAGAATGAAATAGATAGTGTTGAACAATAATGAATAGTAAGTGAAATAGAGAACATCGTATGTATGTATTCCTTATCAGTGAATAATGATCCCCATACAAGTGAATGAGATCCCTCTTTATATAACAGAGGAGTCCTAAATAAGGTACAATTCTAATAACGGAAATAAATCCCACGGTTGGTGTCAATAACCGCTTGACTTGATTTGTTTCGAGATTTTCGCCGTATCTTCGGCTGGATGCTAATATCTCGCTATTCCGTTATTATACCTCACTCGAAGTTAGTCATGCTCGGTCTCGATCTTCAGTAAACACTTCGATTTCCATGCTAAATATTCTACCTTCGAGCTCGGGCCTGGTCCATTACGAGCTTACCTTCGAGGCAAGTTCCCATGCTTATGAAATCGGATGTCCCGATTTCGGCCGTATACAATATTCATTTTTGTAAAAAGAAGAAACATCTCAACTTATAAGCTCAAAACCGAAAATCTAAAATATCCAAATCGATTAATCTGAAACAGAACTTAAAAAATAGGATTCAATCGGAGCTCTTTTGGATTGGATTTGGATTATCATTTTTTCAATTCCAAAATCAAAAATCCAAACTGAAACTTTACTTGCAATCCGAAATGCCCGAACGCTTACGGTAGCAATGCTATTACCACTTTGTTATTCTGCGCATATACACTATTTACTATCCATTTAACCAAAAAAAAAAAAAAAAAGAAATCGTAGCGAGGATACACGCTGAACATCCCCTCCCTGTATCTCAATAACTACTTAATGCAATCAATCTCTTTTGTTGATCAAACAAGAAAGGATGGATTCGTCACATTTAATCAAATATTTTGGATTTGAATTTTAAAAATAAAAAAACTTCTGATAAAAAAAATGTTTCATCCTTGACAAATTTATATTATGTAAATCTGAATACTGAATATTGAATATTGAATAATTAAATAAGAAAATTCTCATAAAAATTGAAGGTATTGAGCGAGAGATTTTAAGCTAGCTCACTTAATAAGCTTCCTGCCTTCCGCAGTTGAAAGAGAGCGTTAAAATTTCATCAGTAACGTAACGTTCGCTTGCCCTTTCGGCCTTCACAATGTACCTAGAAAAACAAAAAAAAAACAATATCTTATACATTTTTATATTTAATATTTATTTTAATCGACCGCCCAAAGAGGGGAAAAAGACAGTCATGGACCCCACAAAGTAGTCAACTTTCTGTATAAGATTGAGCAGTTAAAAAACTTCAATCTGGCAATTAATAGTTGACTTCTTGGAAATGCAATGTTCCATCCACTCCTCTATTAATTTAGCAATTAATTCACTGTTCTATTTGACCTCCTCTATATTTTATTTTACTATATTATCTTGGCGAAATAATATTTTATACTACAACACTAATTTATGATATTACTGTATATATAATTTTTAAAAATTTATCTGGTGTTTTTTTTGCTTCGATTTTGTTATTAGCATGTTGTTGCTGTCGCTTATTTTCTCATGTCTTCTTAGTTAGTGTGTTTCCCTTAAATTGATATAATTTTGTTATTCTTGAGCCGAGAGTCTATCAAAAATAATCTCTCCATTTGTACAAGGTAGAAATAAGATTTGCGTACACACTACTCTCCTCAACTCTACTGATAGGATTATACGAGTATGTTAGTTGTTAATGTTTATAATTTAAATTGCTATTATTTTGTTCTGCTTGAGTCGAGGGTCTATCAGAAATAGCCTCTCTACCTGGACTACACAAGTTAGGGATAAGGTCTGCGTACACACTACCTTTTCTGGACCCCACTTATGAGATTACACTAGGAATATTATTGTTATTGTTGTTTATAATTTGTAAATATTTAATTTCATGTAACTCCTCAACCGGCTCTCTTACGATTAGTATAAATTAGTTATTAATGCTGTATAAAATTTTAATTAATATTTAAATTTTGTGTCTGGTTAAATTTTGTTATATTAAATGAGTCAAAGAGAGCATTATTTTATTATATTTAGGTAGTAAATATATTAAAAAATGATGTTAATGAGTTTTAAGAATTTTATCCACATGAAATCTCATTATTTATTATCATATTATCGTATTATAAGTGATTTTTACAACTATTTGTATTTATTTGAAACCGATGTTGTGTTATTTCAATTCATTTTGTAAAAATCTAAATTTTAGAAGCTCGTGATTTGTACTACCAGTCCTTGGGAAATGTATTAAGGTTCAGTTATTTTATTATTTATTTGTCTAAAAAAATCTCATTAAATTAGATAGTTGTTAATTGGCTTACCTAGTGGGTTGGGTTAAGTTCCATCACGACTAGTTGAATTTTGAGTCGTGACAAGGAATTAAGGGTTGGATTAAAAGATGATGGGATTTTATCGAGTTGAGCTTGGTTAATTATACATGATCAGGGTTAAAAGAAATGTATGGTCAAGTAAAGAAGAACTAGTAATTTAAAGACACTTGGCAAATGTGAGGTTGAAAAATTAATTTTTGTTATTTAAAAAAACTAGAAAATTGAAATGTTAGTGAACAATGACATAAATAGACCAAAACTATAAAGGTTAGTGGCATGAATTAATAGGCCAAAAGCCTAACGGTAGTGGCATGGACAGACCGACCTTTTAACGGATGGTATAGATAAGCCATTTCCGCTAGTTAAGTGATATGTTTAGGCCTTTTCCGATAATTAAATTAAAAATCTCCGAATATGTCCTTGTCATGTCATGATGTTGGAATAGTTGTATGTTCATTCCTAATTAAATACTGTGGAAATTAATTATATTCGGATTAATATATGAATTCTGACATTGTTGGAAATTAATTAAATGCGGTTTAACTCAAGTCTCTCCCTATGGATTATTACATACATAAAATTGATTACATCATTTGTTGAAAGTAATGTAAATAAATCATGAACAGATGGTCATACTTTAAAGAAGATTAATACTACTGTTTAAGATTTTTAAAAGATTAATATATCACTTCTTCTTAATCCCCTTGAGGTCATTTTAATATGTTCGATTATAAAGAATGAGATATATTATTCACTAAAAAAAATTAAAATTAGCTATAAACTTCATCGCTAATTTATCGCTATATTGCTCGTAATTAACAAAATTTCTTGATAATATGTTAATTCGTCGCTAAATAATATTCGCGATGGATTTTTACGTTTAGCTACATAATTTGTTTGTCACTAATTCAAATTTTTTGAGTAGTGATTTGTGATATCTTAAGCGAATCCCACATCGACAAAACATGGGAGTGATGCTGGGTATATAAGTAAACATGTCTTAGACGCGTTGTAAAGTCGTGCGAGCGTAGACTCAAAGCGGACAATATTACTAGTGAGTTGGGCAGTTACATATGGTATCAGAGTCACTTCGAGTGTGCAACCTTGAACGGTAGTGGGGCAAACCTCAGCGAGGACGCTGAGTCCCAAGGGGGTTTATGTGATACCTTAGGTGAATCTCACATCGACAAAAAATAGGAGAAATGATGGGTATATAAGTAAATATACCTTAGACTCTAGTGACGTATTTTAAAATTGTGCGGGCCTAAAATCAAAATGGACAATATCACTAGTGAACTGAGCTGTTACATGATTCCTACTTATTAATTCCATTTTGTGGTTAATGGATCACTAGAAAAGATAAGCATTAAAAGAAGAAAGATTATTTATACTATAGAGTGATAGTAAGTATATAATGATCTCATTACATATAATTTTGTCATATCTTGTCGTATCAAAAGTTCACAGTGTGTAAGCTAATTGACTTTAGAATAAAATAACTGCATTATACAACTAATGGGATATCGCATTAAACAAAATTGCAATTTGGCCAATAATAACAAAAACTCAAACTGAAGTCATCACAATATAGAAAAATACAAACAAATTCAGTTTTATTATTGTGATTTAAGGCTTACACTTTTTTTCTTTTGTCTTGCTAAGTTGCTGCAGTGGCGAAACTAAAAAAAATTAATTATTTTTAAAAAAAACATACAAAAATCACGAAAACATAGGTGATTCAAATGTGCGACATGAATAATTTTTTGGCCACATTTACCGCTACATTATAAGTTTTCCTAACGTCAAAAAGATATAATATTTAGATATACAATAACAACAACAACAACATTAGCAAGATAACTATACATCAGTGATCAATCCCAAATAATGTTGGGATCGACCACACATATATATATATATATATATATATATATATATATATATATATCCTCACTAACCATATTTCTGTAATTATAGTTCAACGAAGAGAATACAATTAAACTGTCTTTAAATTGTGTAGCTTAACGCTGAGTTGAGAGGGGATTAGTACAGTATAAGATGTCCACAAATGAGGTGACAATTTATGAATACCACATGTACATCTCAAGAAGCTTGACTTTATGGGTAATAAATGAACTTAATTAATTATTTTCTGCCACTATATATAGGATCTGACCTTAAATAAATGAATTGCTTGGTTGGTTCTAAGAATTGGTTGAATATCTAGCCTTTGGACTTTTCTAGCGTTAGGTCCCAAAAGAAGAAATTAAATGCGACCCTTTGGCAATATTATATACTCTCGACGTACACTTTTGTTTGACATATATATTAAAAATATATTTTTATTTTTATTTGTTAATTTACGCATATTAAGAAAAGACAATTTTTTTTTTTATTATGTCCATAATATTTATTATTCATAAATAATTTTCTCAAATTCAATAAAATATGAGTATCATGGTAAATTATGCACTACATTATATTTATTATTTCTTAAGAGGCGTGAAAAGTGAAAACATGTCAAGTAAAAGTGAACAGAAGAAGTACTACTGTACCAGCATGGGTGAAGCTAGGAGTGGAAGGGATTAATTCAAATACTTTTGTCGAAAAATTACTCTCTCTCTTTATATATATATATATATATATATATTACTATTAGATGTTGATTTTTCTAATTTTTTGCATGTTTATTTTTTTTATTATTCTTTGAATATCTTAGTGAAAATCTTATCTTCGTTATTAATACTAGTGAAAACAAACAGTTTTTTTGGCCAAGTCAAAAATTTGAGGCATTCAGGTGCATTATTGCAGAGTTTGACTTAAGAAACAAAGCAAAAATGGTGTTTCGACCACGTTGTCACTATATGAGTATAATTGGAGAAAATAGTATTATACTTTATATAATTTAATTAAATAGAGCAATTTGTATTTTCCACTTAAATAGAAACTTGATGGAATAAAGTAAAATAAATGGTTTAAAAGAGCTGTGGTAGAGCGTTAAGTATTTTTTTATTATTAATCAAAGGTCTCGGGAACCTTAAATATGAAGTCACATTTGTTAAGAAATGTGTTATTTTCTATGTGAAACTTTCCTACACAAATAACAGATGACTAAACCTTTATCATCGTATTTTCTTTTTTTTTTTTATAAGAGGGAAAACTCGCAGCCGTTACAATCTCTTCTCTCTGCTCTTCGAATGAGCATTTGTGGTGAGCACTTTGTGCGGATCGAGTAAATCTTCCCATGTATAATAGCCTTCAAATCATATAGGAAATATAAATCGTACTAGACAAAACATGTACGAACGAAGAACATGTTATGGAGCCTGTTTGGGAATATTCTTTTTCCTTTTGTGAAAAACATGTTACTTCTATTAACCCTACCTATTCTATATTCTCTCTTTTTTATTTTCTTGCTTCTATAGTTCCAATTACCGTTGAATGTGGTGGCCAATTTAATCCTCTGGTAAAGCACTTATCATTATGTTGATCACACGTCATGCGAATTCAAGATTTAAATTTAATAAATTTAATTTTGGAACAAAATAATTATATCAATAAAATTTAGGGTTCATATTAAATATAATATGTGTTGAGATTTTTAATAGATTCTTACGTGTATATCTATACTTCATATAAAAAGTTATGGGTTCGAATAAATTCATAGTCGAAAGGTTACATCTGCCCAAGAGAACAAATGGGGTACAAATTTAAATAACAGGTTCATTCTAATTCAATATTTTCGATATAAAATATAAATTTATATATATTACTTTTTTCGATCCATAATAAGCGATTATTTTATCTTTTTATTTTAGTTCAAAATAAGTGTCCATTTACATAATTAAGAAGGAGTTAATTTTATTTTTTCAAAATTTACCCTTATTTACATATTCGAATGTGTCAATGTAACAATTAATTGAGGTTAATTTAGTAAATACATATTTTTCTCTCTAGAAGTTCGTATTTCCTTATTGGATGTGGTAAAAGTAAAATAATCATTTATTATGGATAAGAAAAAGTAACTCATAATTCTAGAAGTAAAATAAATACAATGCTAAAAATCTTAAAAGTTGGACCATCAATTATAAATTCTAAATCTGACTCTATTCTTTTGTACGTTAAACTATTCCCTTAGATAATCATCGTTAGACAAGCATCCTGCCTTTATAGATAATCAATTTGTTTAGGGTACAATTTATCTTTTTTGTCTTAATCAATTTGTATATATTCCTATCTTTTCATTTCCCAAAAAGTATGGCCATCCTTCACTTCTTGTTTTTTAAATACAAAAATACATTTCCTGTTCCTTTTACCAAAAATAAAGCACCTAGGAACTCAAAAAATGGTAAACTTTCTTAAATAGGGGTAGTGTGGTTGACAAATCCATTTCCAAAATGCTACTTTTTGCATTATTATGTGCCAAAATAAATACTCCTACCCATCCATCGGCGACAAATTCAAGATTTTAAAGTCGTGAGTGCTTAGGTATAAAAATTTTAAAAAAAGAGGAAAAACAAATTTAATTGTGGATGTTTGTGGATGTTCGCTCAATACTTATCCAAATTTTTTGTTAATTACTTGTGTAAATCTACTAGATCTAGTCAAAGGCAACAGGTGCTTGAGCACCCATAATGATCTACGTATATCCGGCACTGTCATCCACGATAAACCATCATTTTTTTTTGGGTCTAAAATAAGTATTCATTTACATAATTAAAAAGAGATTAATTTTATTTTTTTAAAATTTACCCTTGCTTACATATTTTAATGTGTCAATATAGTAATTAATTAAGGTTAATTTAAGAAATTTTTAACTCCTATAGCAAAGGTATACACCCTATTTATTATAAGTCAAAATTATTTTAAAATATTATTTTATATAGCTGCCTTTTAATATTTTATAGTAAAATAAGCATTTATGGTATATACTACCACTGAGGCATGAAATAAGACATAAAATACGCTATTTATGTTTTTCCTCTCTCTTAGACAGCTGGACATACATATTCTTAAAGTGATTGTCGTTACTGTATTCATGAATACATGACGCTAATACATGCGCATACGGCTGGAATGCCCTGATTTTAGGCGCTTATTACTGCTGTATTCACGAATACAGAACGCGAATACATGTGAATACATGTGCGTACAACTGGACTACCCTGATTTTAGGCGCTTTTTGCTATTGTATTCATGAATACAGCAGCGCGAATACATGCGCGTACAGTTGGACTGCCCTGATTTTAAGCGCTTTTTGTTGTAGTAATTATGAATACATGGCGGAAATACATGTAAATACGTGCGCGTACAACTTGACTGACATGATAGTAGTTTTTGAAATTTCCTCGTAATTTAATAAATATATCTTTTTTCTTTAGGAGTTCATATTTTTTTAATGGGAGTGCCAAAGGTAAACGATCACTTATTATGGACCGGAGGGAGTAAAAAAATGGAGTATTAATAGGATGTTTGGCCAAACTTCTAAAATCAGCTTATTTTGATAAGTGTTTTTTCTCAAAAGTGTTTTTTTCAAAAGTATTTTTGGTGAGAAACAGTTTGTATTTGTCTAATTAATTTGAAAAACACTTCTGAGTAGCAATTAGTATTTGACCAAGCTTTTAAAAAGTACTTTTAAGTGTATTTTTCTCAAAAGTACTTTTCAATGGGAGAATTTTTTTTTTTTCTGCTTTTCCTGAAAAACACTTTTTTCCCTCCAAAATGCACGGCCAAGCACTTCAACTTTGAAAAAAAAAAAGAAACACTTTTAAAAAAAAAAGTACTTCTAAATTTAAAGAAGATTGGCCAAACATACTATAACTCGCTTTTGCATCTAAAATCTTTGTACACATTTTAAGAATTATACTTCGTAATCTTAATCATAAAAATATTTTTACAATTATTCTTTATCTCTTTTTAAATAACTCACTTAAGTATTCTGCTTGTTTTCAGTACTTTTTCATTGGTATCTAGTACTACATCGAGGCACGATTAAACAGATTAGTGTGGGAAAGTCTCATCGGAGAGGGGGCTGGGGATGTTGAAGTACGAACTTTCCAACTAAAACGACTTCATATCTAAAACTTGTACTCGAGACTTTGATTGCTAATTGAAACAATAAGAATAAATTTATACATATAACCTTTTTTTTTTTTTTTAAACTTCAAATATCCTGAAACAAATTCAGTTTGGCGAGACAACTAACATTTGAAATTGGAGTGATAGCTTCCCTATTTTGACCTTATACTTAGTTGTGTGAAATATTACCTATAGAAAATCAAATTATAATTGTGATAGTTAACTGTCAAAGAAACCAACTGATAGTAACTTAAAACGAAAAAGATCGGAGTAATTTTTTTCTAATTCGGTCTATAATATTCGCTTTAGTCCCGACTAATTCGAATTCGTGTGTATAACCTATTAAAAAGGAAAAGCACTTTCTACCCGAATTTTTCCCATACCTTAACCCAAAATCTTTAATTAAGGAACCGGAGTATCCTTTAGTTGAATGATATGATTTCTCAAAATAGATTGTGGTCAAATTAGAATTTCTTTGACCACATGGATTCTATTAAGGGTTGGCCCAAACATCGTTAAAATGTCTTTAAGAAAAGGGGGTCTGGATTTCCATGGAAAGTGGCATCATGTCACAATCATATTTTTGCGGGAATATATATATTATGTATGTTATATATAAAAATTATAAAAAATTTATATATTTTTCGGCTATCAAATATAAATAATTTCTGGCGCGAGCTAAAGATAATAAAATTAATACCTTTGTTTTTGCGGGGTACTATGGCCGTTGTTCTATAATTCGACGACCCTTTATCAGAAAACATAAACATCCTTGAACCACTTTCTATTCGAATATCGGGTTTCTTTTTGTTTTTTTATTTTTGGCTTTAAGTATTCGATATCCAAAATTTATTGGTCTAATTAATTTGAATTCACACTAAAATTGTCGAGTACAAAACGTTTATTGCGAAAAAGCACTTCTTTCTCAGATTTTGAATTCGAACCCTCCGATTAAAAGAGAAGAGTTATTTATCATTTTACTATACACCCTTTGATGATAATCACGAATTCACATCAAGAGTTTTACGTCTACGTACTAACAACAAAAGGTTTTTTAGTCTAGTGGAAAGAGTGCAAGAGCGCAGTTATCTGTCATGGTTGACAATTAGCACACTCCGAATAATGCACACACAAAAGGCTAGTATTTAAGTAAATAGGAATAGAGATACTAATTCATTATTCATCGAGTTTTGAACTATGTATCACATCCTAGAAAATTTCTCGACTATAAAAAAGAACGTTTCACGTTACTATTAATGTTTCATTCACACTAGTCCTTTTTTTTCTCGATTACGCGTGCCACGTAACCATATCTAGCATTCTACGTATTTAGGAACATGCCCACACAATTAACATAAGTCAAGTGACCAACTAGATTATGGTCCATTCATATGAAAATTCAACTGATGCGCTTGAACTTGTTTGCTTTTGAGGATAATAATTCGATAAACCAATTGGTACAACAAGTAGCACGTTTTGATGGACAAGTCTAATTGAACACCTATTTCCATATCCTGGACCATTTTTAATTCTTGGACCACATGATTGGCATTGCAGCTCTGTGCTTGATTTATTCAACTCCTTAAATTAAAGAGAAATTATCAGTTACGTCAGTTTATAACTAAATTTGTACAAAAATTAGTCAATTTATAAAATATTATCAATATTAGACAATTAATTATTTGTAGCTAAAAAAAGAATACATCGGCAGCCCTTCAAACTTGTCGTCGCTTTTCACTTTGATACTTTTTCTTGACTATGGTCCATCCGAACCCCAGAACAAGGGCACTACTGTGCCACTTAGACACAAAAATCACCCGGCTAACTCTGCGTGGGAATCGCTTAGACGTAGTGTAACGACCCGGGCGGTCGTTACGTAGAACCTGCATTATAATTATTGTTCGTGACTTGTCATAGGTTGGTTATAATGTTATTGATGTGTTAGAGTTGATAGGCTTGAAATCGGAATGGCTGTAGTGAGAGTTCAATTGCTTAGTCTTTAAAAATAGCCTTAAAGTTGGAAAAGTCAACTGAGAGTTGACTTATTGGGAACGACTCTAGGATGCAGATTTTATGGCTCGAATAGCTTCGCTAGGTGATTTGGGACTTAGGAGTGTGTTCGGAATATTTTTATGATGTCTGTTGTAGAATTAGGCTTGAACTGACGAAAGTTAGTTTTTGGCGATTTCCGGTCGGCAGTGAAAAATAGACTATCGGGGTTGAAATAAAATTCTGAAAGTTGTAACAGGTTCGTAATGTCATTTTGGATATGTCTGCAAAATTTCAGGTCAATCGGAGTTGTTTTGGATAGTTCAGCATCGTTGGAGGATTTTAGAAATTTTAAAGTTCTTAGCCTTGAATTTGATGTGATTTTGGTGTTTTGATGTTATTTTTAGTGTTTCGGGAGTGCAAATAAGTTTGAATGATCATATATGAGGTGTTGGTATGTTTGGTTAGGGTCCCGAGGGGCTCAGGATGGTTTTGAGTGGTTAACGGGGAGTTTAGAGTGCTTGTGTTGCTGCTGAAGTGGCTGGTACTGGTGTAACCGCACTTGCGGATGGATCATCGCAGGTGCGAGCTCGCAGGAGCGAGAAAAGCTTCGCAGATGCGGAATTTGAGAGGCCAGTAGAGGATCGCAGGTGCGGAAGGAGGATCGCACCTGCGAAGTCGCAGGTGCGGAGTTGGGCATTTTAGTGAAAAGTCGCAGGTGCGATTGTTTTGACCGCAGGTGCGAGGCATTGGCCGCACGTGCGGAACCCTTGGGGAGAAAGTATAAATTAAAACCCTTCACGGCCATTAGATCTTTTAACACCATCTTTGAACGGGAAGAAGCTCTTGAGGCAATTTTTGAAGAGGGAAATCAGTGTTCTTCATAGAGGTAAGTGTTTTGATCATTAAAACTCGTTTATGGGTGATTATAGAACACAATCTCAGCAATTAATTCATGAAAAATCAGTAGAAAGAGGAGGTTTAGGGCTTGAGATTTATGAGACCTTTAAGGATTGATTTGAGGGGTCAAACGAACTCCGATTTTAGTGTTCTTTATATGTACGGACTCGTGAGTTGATGAAGAACAGTTTGGTATAAAACTTTCTGAATTTCGGGATGCGGGCCCGGGGGTCGGGTTTTGATTAGTTTCGGATTTTGAGATAAATTTGGTACTTTTCAATTGGGAGTCATTCCTTAAACATAATTTGATGATAAAAATCTGAACTTGGTAGATTTGAAGCACTTAGAGGCCGGATTTAGAGGGCAAAGTCACTGCAGAATAGTATTTTAGTCGGTTTTGAGGTAAGTAACGTTTCCAAACTTGGTTATGAGGGTTCGAAACTCCGAGCTAAATGATTTATGACTATTGTTGAGGTAACACACATACCAAGTGATGGGCGTGAGGGCGTGCATCGATTAATTATGGCCTATCTTATCCCATGGCACCGCTTAGTGATTATTCCATGATGATATATGTGCTTCCATTAATGTGGTAATTGTGAACATGTTAGAAATCATGTTAAGTATAAATGCTAGGCTTCACGCCGAAAATGCTGAGACCCGAGTGGTCGTAGATTAATGTCTCATTTTGTGATTATTTGAAGTCATATACTCAGTCCTGTTATAGCAGATCACTTCATATCTCAGTCTCAGTATTGTTAATTATATGCATACTTATCATTGTTTCGGGTTGATGGGGGCATTTTTGATCCATGTGAGTGAGACTGAAGAGTAATGACTGAGTGAGACCGAGAGCTTGTTATTGAGACAGTTATGAGAATGGACTGCACACTGCAACGATATTTAAATCATGCCTTCGTTGGCTTGATATGGCACTTGGGCCACTAGGGCCCCTCCGGAGTCTTTACACCCCCAGTGAGCACATTGATATTGAGGGATGGATCTTCCCTGGGCATGGATCTTGTCCGAAGCTGGTGTTATGTGAGGGATGGATCTTCCTTGGGCATGAATCTTGTCCGAAGATGATGTTATGTGAGGGATGGATCTTCCCTGGATATGGATATTGTCCGAGTGTTTTATTCCGGAGATGGATCTTTTCCGTGGGGGTTGGACTGGTCTTTTTCCTCAGTACATAGTGACTACGGTCACCGGTGTTTATGTATATTCCGGGATGAAACTTCCCTGGGCCTGAGAGCCATATATAGTATTGAGTGACACCGGATCCGGGGTTGGAGGTTTTAAATTTAGTTTTTCAAATATTGTTTTAAACTTCAGATTCTTAGTATTATCAATAAATTCGTTTAAAAATCGTATTTTTACTGGAAATTGAATTTAGCTTAGATAAAAAGGGCGGATTTCCTGGTTCCACGACAGGCCCCATCACGACTTCGAAATTGGGTCCTGACAAGATGGTATCAGAGTGGTAGGTTAAATAAGTCTCACCCGTCATGAGCAGGTTTAGTAGAGTCTTGCGGATAGGTACGGAGACGTATGTACTTATCTTCGAGAGGCTACATAACCCTTAGGAAAGTCCCACATCTTTGAATTATGTCGTGCGACTCTGTTGAACTCTGAAACTAAACTTCTGTTGTTTTCATTCTCTCACAGATGGTGAGGAGTTGTGCTACTGATAGTGGTGAACAGATCCCAGCAGGACTAGCCCGAGGTCGAGGCCGTGGCAGAGGGAGGGGTGCAGCTCGCACAGCAGCCGGGGCGACACCTATGGAACCTCTCATTGCTCAGGAGCAGGTCCCCGCAGCTAAGATTCCAGCGGGGCAGACTCAGGCACCAACGATGCCTATTGTTATTCCGGGTCTTCAGGAGTCGCTAGCCCAGATTTTGACGGTGTGCATCAGCTTGGCACAGGCTGTCGCTATGTCCACTACTGCTACTACTTCTCAGGCCGGGTGAGGAATCTAGACTCCAGCTGCCCGGACACCTGAGCAGGTCACCCAGGGACTTCAGACACCTGGGGTAGCCCCAGTGCAACAGATTGCTCCGGTACAGGATTATGTGGTCCCAGCTTTAGCTGATGATGAGAAACTTATGTTGGAGAGGTTCAGCAGACTCCAGCCTCCGATTTTTAGTAGTACTGAAGGCGAGGACACCCAGGGCTTTTTGGACAAGTGTCAGAGGATCCTTCGCACAACAGGGATACTGGAGGCTAGTGGGGTCCCATTTACTACCTTCCAGTTCGCAGGAGCTGCACTCACTTTGTAGGAGGCATATGCGAGGCGTAGACCAGCTGATGCAGCACCCCTTACCTGGCGTCAGTTCTCCATTCTATTCCTGGAAAAGTATATACAGCAGTCCCGCAGGGAGTTCGAACAGTTGCGCCAGGAGGACATGACCGTGACGCAGTATGATATGAGGTTCTCCGAGTTGGCCCATCATGCTATTTGGCTAGTTCCCACAGATAGGGAGAGAATCAGGAGGTTCGTTGATGGCCTCACTTATCAGCTTTGGGTTTTTCTGACTAGGGAGAGGGTATCTGGCTCTTCTTTCAAGGAGGTGGTTGACATTGACAGAGAGATTGAGTCGGTTCGTCGCCAGGAGCGGATTGAGAGGGAGGCCAAGAGGTCTCGAGGATCTGGGAGTCTTGGTGGGGTTCCTTCAGGGGAGCAGGCTCAGCCCAACGGATGTCGTCCATTCAGGCAGGCTCAACCAGGTCGCTCAGGTTATCGTGGTGGATCAGTTGGTCCCGATCCTCATAGTTTGCATCAGGTGAAATCATCTTTCAGTGCCCTGCCAACTCAGAGTTCATCTTGGGCACCATCAGTTCAGAGTTCATCTATACCTGGTTCTTCCAGTGGTTATCCTGGTACTAGGGGTTTCCTTTAGTCCCCAGTGCCATTCTCCGAGAGAGGTTGCTTTGAGTGTGGAGATGTGGGCCATATTAAGAGGTTTTGCCCTCGTCTTACGAGAGGTACTTATCAGCAGAGGAGTCAGGCCGTGGTTTCAAAATCAGTAGCTGCACCGCCCACCCAGGCAACTAGAGGTGGGGGTCAGGCAGGTAGGGGTCGCCCAAGAGGGGAGGTCGATCCGGTGGTGATTAGGCCCGATTTTATGCATTCCCAGCCAGATCGGATAAGATGGCTTCTGATGCCGTGATCCCAGGTATTGTTTCAGTCTGTCACGAGAAGCTCAATTTTTAATTGATTTCGGTTTTTCATATTCACATGTTCATCATAATTTAGCTCATTCTCTGGATACGCCCCATGAATCTTTTGTTACATCTGTTCATATGCTCGCCCTTGTGGGTGATGTTGTTGTTACGGACCGCGTGTGTCGGTTGTGTGTGGTACCTATTGGGGTTCTGGAGACCCGGGTGTGTGCATGGTAAGGTTATTCAGCGGTTGATGGCTTTTGGAACAACCCTTGGCACGTTCGAGGATGAACGTTTGCTTAAGATGGGGAGAATGTAACGACCCGGTCGGTCGTTACATAGAACCTGCATTATAATTACTTTTCGTGACTTGTCATAGGTTGGTTATACTGTTATTGATGTGTTAGAGTTGATAGGCTTGAAATTGGAATGGTTGTAGTGAGAGTTCAGTCGCTTAGTCTTTAAAAATAGCCTTAAAGTTGGAAAAGTCAACTGAGAGTTGACTTATTGGGAAACGACCTCGGAATGCATATTTTATGGTCAGATAGCTTCGTTAGTTGATTTGGGACTTAGGAGTGTGTTCGTAATATTTTTGTGATGTCCGGTGTAGAATTAGGCTTGAATTGACGAAAGTTAGTTTTTGGCAATTTCCGTTTGGCAGTGGAAAATAGGCTATCGGGATCGGAATAGAATTCCGGAAGTTGGAACAAGTTTGTAATGTCATTTTGGATATGTCTGCAAAATTTCAGGTCAATCGGAGTTGTTTTGGATAGTTTCGGCATCGTTGGATGATTTTAGAAATTTCAAAGTTCTCAGGCTTGAATTTGATGTGATTTTGGTGTTTTGATGTTATTTTTAGTGTTTTGGGAGTGCAACTAAGTTTTAATGATCATATATGAGGTGTTGGTATGTTTGGTTGGGGTCCCGAGGGGCTCGGGATGGTTTTGAGTTGTTAATGGGGAGTTTGGAGTGCTTGTGTTGCTGCTGAAGTGGCTGGTACTGGTGTAACCGCACCTGCGGATGGGTCATCGCAGGTGCGGGCTCGCAGGAGCGAGAAAAGCTCCGCAAATGCGGAATTTGAGAGGCCAGTAGAGGATCGCAGGTGCGGGAGGAGGATCGCACCTGCGAAGTCGCAGGTGCGGAATGTAGTCGCAGGTGCGGAGTTGGGCATTTTAGTGAAAAGCCGCAGGTGCGATTGTTTTGACCGCAGGTGTGAGACATTGACCGCAGGTGCGGAACCCCTGGGGAGAAAGTATAAATTAAAACTCTCCGCGACCATTAGACCTTTTAACACCATCTTTGAACGGGAAGAAGCTCTTGAGGCGATTTTTGAAGAGGGAAATCAGTGTTCTTCATAGAGGTAAGTGTTTTGATCATTAAAACTCGTTTATGGGTGATTATAGAAAACAATCTCAGCAATTAATTCATGAAAAATCAGTAGAAAGAGGAGGTTTAGGGCTTGAGATTTATGAGACCTTTAAGGATTGATTTGAGGGGTCAAACGAACTCCGATTTTAGTGTTCTTTATATGTACGGACTCCTGAGTTGATAAAGAACAGTTTGGTTTAAAACTTTCTGAATTTCGGGATGCGGGCCCGGGGGTCGGGTTTTGACTAATTTCGGATTTTGAGCTAAATTTGGTACTTTTCAATTGGGATTCATTCCTTAATCATAATTTGATGATAAAAATCTGAACTTGGTAGATTTGACGCACTTAGAGGCCGTATTTAGAGGCAAAGTCACTGCAGAATAGTATTTTAGCCGGTTTTGAGGTAAGTAACGTTTCCAAACTTGGTTATGAGGGTTCGAAACCCCGAACTAAATGATTTATGACTATTGTTGAGGTGACACACATACCAAGTGACGGGCGTGAGGGCGTGCATCGATTAATTGTGGCCTATCTTATCCCATGGCACCGCTTAGCGATTATTCCATGATGATATATGTGCTTCTATTAATGTGGTAATTGTGAACATGTTAGAAATCATGTTAAGTATAAATGCTAGGCTTCACGCCGAAAATGCTGAAACCTGAGTGGTCGTAGATTAAGGTCTCATTTTGTGATTATTTGAAGTCATATACTCAGTCCTGTTATAGCATATCACTTCATATCTTAGTCTCAGTATTGTTAATTATATGCATACTTATCATTGTTTCGGGCTGATGGAGGCATTTGTGATCCATGTGAGTGAGACTGAAGAGTAATGACTGAGCGAGGCCGAGAGCCTGTTATTGAGACAGTTATGAGAATGGACTGCACACTTTAGCGATATTTAAATCATGCCTTTGTTGGCTTGATATGGAACTTGGGCTACTAGGGCCCATCCGGAGTCTTTACACCCCCAGTGAGCGCGTTGATATTGAGGGATGGATCTTCCCTGAGCATGGATCTTGTCCGAAGCTGGTGTTATGTGAGGATGGATCTTCCCTGGGCATGGATCTTGTCCGAAGCTGATGTTATGCGAGGGATGGATCTTCCATGGATATAGTTATTGTCCGAGTGTTGTATTCCGGAGATGGATCTTCTCCGTGGGGG
Organism: Nicotiana paniculata; assembly: GCA_005239505.1. NCBI lineage: Eukaryota > Viridiplantae > Streptophyta > Magnoliopsida > Solanales > Solanaceae > Nicotiana > Nicotiana paniculata. The sequence goes on from MDKI01138539.1 coordinate 23,709, forward strand.
CTGGACTGGCCTTTTTCCTCAGTACATAGTGACTACAGTCACCGGTGTTTATGGATATTCCGGGATGGAACTTCCTTGGGCCTGAGAGCCATATATAGTACTGAGTGACACCGGATCAGGGGTTGGAGATTTTAAATTTAGTTTTTCAAATATTGTTTTAAACTTCAGATTCTTAGTATTATCAATAAATTCGTTTAAAAATCGTATTTTTACTGGAAATTGAATTTAGCTTAGATAAAAAGAGCTTGCCTGGTTCCACGACAGGCGCCATCACGACTCCAAAATCGGGTCGTGACACGTAGCGCTTGAGGGGTCTGAAAACTGCTGACATGGATTATTCTAACGGTAATAAACCCTACCCACGTTATCTTTTAACTCATTTAACCCCTTTCTCCATTGCTATCATCTCCCAATCCCTAAAAAAAAGCCCTAATTTATCTCCATTGCAATTGAGCTAAATTGTTCATCAAGAACTAAAAATCGGCGCTTTCTTTTTTCAATTTGAAGAACTCCATCGTCCTTAGTCTAATTATTTACATAATATTTCTTGTTATATGTCTTAATTTCTGTTAGAACAATGTCCCAAGATACCGAAATTGTTAAATATTGTCGATGAGATCGTCCATGTGAACTAAAAATTTCATGGAGTGCTGCTAATCCAGGAAGAAGGTACTTTGTATGCAAAATTGGAAAAGTAAGCCTATTCCTCAACAAATTCTTTATATGAATTTTCTATTGATTTATATAAATTTTTTTTCTTTTTATTTTTTTGAAGGACAATGGGGGATGTAAATATTTTAGATGGTTCGAGGACGAGTTTCCTGAGAAAGCGAATAGAGTTATATGCGGTTTGTTAAAGAGAGTGAAGGCATTTTCAAGAGAGAGATCGAGCAAAAAAATAGAGGAACACAGTGATGTTTGTTGTTGTTGTGGCGTTAATGATATGGCTTTATTCATGTTCTTGTTCCTATTGATGGACTAAACCAAGATTCTGGGATAACTAGGCGAGTTAACTAGGGATAAATTTGTGTAATCTGGGAAAATATTCTTGTTCTACTCTTGTTCATTGCTACTGTACTAGGGATCATATTTGTGTAATCGATTCTCCAAAATCAATGCAATTTATCCTTGTTTCTGCCTTAAGAAATAATTTTTTTGCCTTACTTGCTTTAAATTGGTGTTGCAAATATTATATGTAGAGAAGTAATGGAACAATATAAGTGCAACCTATTACTAAAATTGAACAATTCTGCCAACTACTCATAAAATTGAAGTAATGAACAATCCTGTCAAAGGCTATTCAAACTGAAGCAATAATCCATTCTGTCAAAAGCTACTAAAACTAAAGTAATGAACACTTATGCCAATAACTACTAAAACGGATGTAATGAACAATTCATAGAAAATTCAAGGCCTGCTGTATATCATATCAACAGTAATCAACAATTCATTACAAAAGTTACTTAGTGCAGCAACTCAAAGGAGTTCAACACTGATGTTTTTACCAAAAGAAGTGATGCACTTTACATAAAAGTGCAGCATAAACCAATCCAGAAGTGCTGAATAATACACCAAAGTTCTACCTATTACAAAATGAGAGTTTCCTATTACATTCAACTTGAATTAAACTACTGATGGTCACTATTTCTTTTTGTCTAGCTTATCCATGATCACTTGAGTTGAAGATTGAGATGGTGCACTCATTTGCTGCACTTGTGCCCCAACTTGGTTCCTTGTACTTGCACTCATTTGCTGCAGTTGCGAAGTACTAATTGCATCTCTCCCATTCCATCTAAGTCCTGGCAGCCTCATTCCATCATCAAGATTCACATCTGTGCTGCTCCTTAATCTAGTCCCATGGTTGACAACCCTTTCACTTAACAAACCAGGCTGCAATTGACATACATAAGATATCCAATCAGAAAGCTAAGTAACTTGGATAGAATAACTATAAATACTGTCAGAAATCAGCCTTAAGTAAATCAGAAACCTTACATTAAGTACTGTCCTGCCAGTCTCTGTGTTGGTATAGCATCCAAAGCTAACCGTTCTTCCCTTTTTTCCTCCTGAAGCAGTAGATGAATCTGATGGTTCCCTTCCCTTTTTCCAAGCAGAAGAAGATCCACCTCTTGCTGCTTTTGGTTTTGGGGCTATTCCCTTGGGAGCAGTTTGAGGGAGTGCATTTGGAAATTCACCTTTTGTAGGTCTAATAGCTGCACTTGGTGCCTTTGCTCTTTTCTGGGGAACAGTTGGTGGTCTGCCATCAGATACTGAACTCCTTTGAGTTGGTTGACTTGATTGAGTTCCTTGTGATTCTGGTCTACTTGAAGACCCTCCAGGTGCACTCTAAAATGAATAGATACACACAGTTAATTTAAGCTTAAAATATTAATAGAAAGCTAGATAAAAACATATCATATCTGCTTTACTCTACATGTTTTTTTGTTGTGGACAACTTGATGACAATGTGAACATGTCATCTTGACTTCTTTTTTGGACAAATTTCCCCATTTCTCCTTAGGTTCATTCTTGTCCTTCCTTCTATTTTCTGGGGCCTGCCTGACACTGGCTTTGGGGCTGGTGGTTCAATGGTAGGACTATTACCCTCAAGCCACATATTTAGGTTAGGAATTGGTTGAATGAAATGTTCATAAGCCTTCAGAAATGTTTCCTTTGTATACCAATGCTCCACATGGTGATCTGGATCATCTTGTAAGTGATAGTATGCACACACATCATGTTCACATGGGATTCCTCTCAACCTCCAAAGTCTACAACTACAAGTCTTCATCCTTGTGTCAACAATAAACCTCAAATCTCCTTTATTGACCTCAAATCCATCCTGCTCATTCCAGATAACTTGACACTCTCTAGCCAATTCCTTATTTTCTTCTAAGGTTAGCCTAGCCATAGGTGATATGTCTGAAATCCAAGTTTCAGCAAATTTTATCATATCAACCTGTCTAGGCATTATCTTATGCCTAATCTCCTCTAACATGGTAACAATGCTTTTGTGCCTAGCAGCTAATATCCATGAGTTAAATGTCTCACATATGTTATTCTCCACTATGTCACACCTGGAATGTTCTTGGAAGAATGCCCTGCACCATGCCTCTCTTGGGTACTTCATCATATCTTCACAGATTGTGCTGCGAAGTTTCCTCATGTTTGCAACTTCACTGTTGTACTTAAACACATAACTGGCCTTTGCAACCCTCCATAATTGTTTCCTCCTTTATTCTCCCTTCCATTTCTTAGACCAGTTAGACCATATGTGCCTTGCACACATTCTTTGTTCAGCCATATGTAATAAGTCATTAACTTCTATCAAAAGACCCTGCAAAACAGTATATACAAACAACAAATACATACAACATTAGAAGCCAACTATGAATCAAAACAGTATATTGAAAACAATATATACAAAACAGTTTACCTTTTGCATATCAGACATTACTGTTAAGCCATGTCCTTCACCAAGTTGCAAATCTTCTTTCAAGTGACTGAGGAACCAACTCCATGAATGTTTAGTTTCATGGTGTACAATAGACCAAGCAATAGGAAACATTTGTTTGTTCCCATTTCTTCCAACAGCCACTAGTAATTCAGCCCTGCAACTTCCCTTTAGAAAATAACCGGCCAAACCAATGATGTTACTACACCCGTCTAACCAACCTTTCTTGGGCACATCAAAACATACATAGAAGTACTGAAATAGGTTCTTGCCAAGCTCAGACTCCCTGTCAATTTTCACAAAACAAGAGCTTCTAGGATTGGTTTCCTTAATACTGTCAGCATAATCACACAGTCTTGCAAACTCCATCTTCCAATCCCCCATAAACTTTCTGAGAACAATCTGTTTGGCTCTATAACCTATAGTTCTGCCAATATACAATCCCAAATTCTCCCTAACTAGTTCTTGAATTTCCCAGAGTCTCATATAAGGAGCAACATTAAGCTTTTTCTTGAATTTGTTGGCAATGTATTTTGAATTACACATCTTGTTGGTGTTTAGTGGTTGACATTTATGTATAAGATGGTACTTCTTGATCATGAAGTCACCAGAATCTCTATCAACACTAGCATACAACTCCCACTTGCATTTTTTTGATTTACACTTCACCCTTAGCCTACCCTTCTCATCTGGTCTAAGCTTTAGCTGAACTTTATACTCTATTGCATAATCAGCCACTGCCTTTATAAACTATGCAACATTCTTAAATATCATGCCCAACTCAAAAATTGCTACTTCACAGTCAGTGTCATATCTAACTTTTGTGCTCTTTCTTATACTTGGAAGGTCAGCACCAGGATAAAAATCAACCTCTAACTCTTCATCAGTATCATCACTGCCACAATCAGAACTATCAATGAACTCCTCATCACCTCCCAATCTTCCAACATATTTCCCTTTTTTGTTAATTCCTATATCTTCAAAACCTCTATCAATTACAGCTTCTCCTACAGGTACACTACCATTTTCAGGTTGTTTCTTCCTTCTGGTAGCATTCTTTTTAGTTCTCCTCTTATTTCTAAAGGTCCTAGCCTCATCATCAACTTCACTATCATCCTCATCAGGAAGTTCTCCAGGATCGGACTCACTACTAGCTACATCTTCTTCATTAGCCCCTTCTCCCCCATTCAGGTTCTCTACACTATCAACTTCCTCTTCTAAATTTATACCACTAGCAGCAGCCCCTTCCCCACCACTAGCAGCAGCCCCTTCACTAACATCCTCATCAGGAAGTTCTCCAAGTTCAGAGTCACCTAAATTATCATGTGGAGGCTGTTCACTTGGTTGTGGTTCATTTATACTGATTTCACCATCTTCTGTTATTGCCCTAGTTGGATTATTAATTGTGTCGTTACTTTCTTGAACAACCTCTGGCCCACATAAATACCCAATTGGGACCACACTATCAGGAACTACCTCAATAACATGTGAAATGTATAAGTCTAAAATACCCTCCTTACAGTAATAAATAATATTATATAGTTGTTCATCATTTTCAATCAAGACAAATTCTTTGGACCTAGGGTTAAAGACATAAAAAACCCCAACAGTTGCGTAACCCAAAGCCATTGTGTAATATTGAAGTTCAATCAAGAAGAAATGGTCTTTGTCAATAGTAAATTCATTTACCTCTAAATTAGTGACATATTTCGCACTTGGAGATTCGGTAAAGATTCCACCATGGTGAAAGCGGACAAGAATGAATTCGTCCACTGATATGATTTTCACCTAAAGCGAACAAAAAAAGGCACCACGTGAGCACAATCAGCAAAATTCGACAAAAAGAAAAGAAAAAACCTAATTTTGTATCTACAGTTCCCAAAAACACCATTACTAACAAAAAACGCTAATAAATAACTAAAATCTCCATAAAATATTAACTCCAGACATACCAGTAAAAGAGTGATTTGATCTCTTCCTTGAACTTCTTGTTTATGGAGCAATCGATTTTTGAAGAAGAAGAAAGATAGAGGGAGACGGTGGAGACTATAAATGAGAATTAGGTTTTTACTTTGGATGTAACGAATAAAGATAATTAAATGGGTTGGTGTTTTACCCGATCTGTTGATTTGGATTTACCCGGTACACGTAGATCTTACGTGGACAATAAATCTACATGTAAGAAATGTATTCGTCGGCTATTACACGTTACCAGCGCTTATATACACGCGCTTGACTTAAAGTGGCCCGGGTGATTTTTGTGTCTAAGTGGCACAGTAGTGCCCTTGTTCTGGGGTTCAGATGGACCATAGTCAAGAAAAAGTGTCAAAGTGAAAAGCAACGATACGTTTGAGGGGATGCCGATGTATATGGCCCTAAAAAAAGTCAAAATTTTGCTTTCTTTTGAGTGATTGTTGTTGGAATAGATTGGATACATCTTAAAGAGTTTAAATCTCAGTTTTGAGGTAATTTGATAGAGTTTTAAGGTGCTTTGAATTAAAAATTCGAAGAAGAAGATGAACATGGAAGAAGATGATATGTGTATCACACTATATATCATATTTGTATCAAACGTGTATCACATGTATATCCATGTGAGATACATGCGTGATACATGTGTCACAAAAGAACTTTTTGGACTCAATTTTAACTACGAATTTTGATACCAAATCAGTTCAAATCACCTCTATTCTTCCTCAAATTTTGTATATTGACTCATCTATGTGCTTTTAGTAAATTTCAAGTATACCCATTTCCGTCTTGCTTTTATTTTTGGTAAACAAATAATTTTATTCACCAACGAGTAAGAAGCAAGTACAACACAAATCAACAAGAGTTTGGACATTCTGTCCCAACACTCTTGTGCACTTCTCAGCTACTCATTACCAGGAAACAATTCCTACTAGGATATATTCCCAAATGCTTCATACTCCCTGCTGGTTTCTTCTTCATATGACCCCTGCAATACACTTCTTGAGCAATCATTTTAACCATAGTCTTTACTTGATCTCACTTTTTGCTGAAACAATCTCAAATTTCTCTCAATCCAAATGAAATACACACATGCAGCCAAACTCATCCTGTAAATATGTGCTTTTGCATAATTGCATTTTACATGGTCTATTGCGCAAACAACTTCATCTTTCCATTCATACGGTCCTCTGTCCACTCCTTTCCATTGTAGAATATTCTTCCATATCATAGGTGATATTGAACATTTAAACAACAGATGATCTAGTGTTTCTAGAACCTCTGTACACAAAGGACAGGTTAAGTCATCGACTACACTCCATTTAGCTATTATGTCTCTTGTCTAAAGTCTTCCATTTAAATCCAAGTATAGAATAAAGACTCATCTAGGAGCACCATATTTGTTACAATTCAATCTCCTCCACTGACACTTGGGAAAATCACCTCTAAGCTTCAAGTACATCTGCTGAATAGAAAAACCATGCATTAGAGTAAGATCTATTTCTTTTAACCCCACCGATTCCATATGCTTTGCTACTTTCAGAATTCTTTGTACCAGCCATGATGCTTGTGTTGGTTGGCTCAACCATAGGTTTCTATTTCTCCCATAATAGCTATGTATACACTTTATCCATAGTTTATCTTGTTTCTGACAAATATTTCACAGTAGTTTACAGATTGCAGCTTTGTTCCAAGCTTGGATATCTAAAATATTTAAGCCACCAGTAGACTTTGGCAGGCACAATATATCCCAAGAAATCAAGGCTTTTTGGAAACCTCTACCCCACCAGTCCATAGGAACCTTTTATAAGCACTTTCAATCAGCTGAGTAATCTTTTTTGGCAAAGTGAAATTTGAGACCAAAATGCCTGTATAGAAAAGAGTACATTTTTTATCAGTTGAGTCCTTCCGGTATATGATAAAAATCTTGGCTTGCATTGTATAATTGATATCTCTTGGTACTGAGAGATACTCCTAGATATCTTATAGGGAGCTCGCATTTAGAAAACCCCAACTGATCCAGTATCAGTTGATGCACAGTTGGATTGACTCCACCAAAATATACAGATCTTTTTTCAATATTTTCCACTAACCCAGATGCATTTGAGAACTCTTGGAAACAATCAAATAGTTTTTCACTGATTCCACATCACCCCTACTAAATAACAACAAATCGTCTGCAAACCCCAATTGTATATGTAACGACCAGGTCGGTCGCTCTGAGAGTTTAGCCCCGTTTTCCCCATTTCTGCTTCATTATATGTGGTTCAGCTTCATTACGTTGTGTTAGATTGGTTGGCTCGGGTTTGGAGAAACTTTTGGAAAGAACTGAGACACTTAGTCTCTTGAATTGGCTTAAGAGTGGGAAAAGTCAACCAAAATTTGACTTATTGGTAAACGACTTCGGAATGTAGATTTTATGGATCAGATAGATTCGTTAGGTGATTTGGGACTTAGGAGTGTGTCCTAAATGAAGTTTTGATGTCCGGAGTAGAATTAGGCTTGAATTGGCGAAAGTTAGTTTTTGGCGATTTCCAGTCGGCAGTGGAAAATAGGCTATTGGGGTCGGAATGGAATTCCAAAAGTTGGAGCAGGTTTTTAATGTCATTGTGGATATGTGTGCAAAATTTTAGGTCAATCGGATGTGTTTTGATTAGTTTCGGCATCATTGGCAAAATTTAGAAGTTTCAAAGTTCATAGGCTTGAATTTGATGTAATTTTGGTGTTTTTGCGTTGTTTTTGGTGTTTCGAAGGCTCGAATAAGTTTGAATAAGGTTATGGGATGTGTTGGCATGTTTTGGTTGAGGTCCCGAGGGCCTCGGATGTGTTTTGACAGGTTAACAAATCAAGTTTGGATGTTGGAAAGTTGCAAAATTTTGCTGGTGTTATGTTCTGGTGTCCTTCTATGCGATCGCGTGGGTAAGAATGCGATCACATAGGCTAGTTGGGGGAAGCATGGGTTCTTATGCTATGTGATCGCATGGGTGGAGGTCGTGATCGCGTAAGAGTGCGTCCTGTGTGCAATGCGATCGCGTGGGTAAGGTCCACGATCGCATAAGGTGTTCTGAGGCGTGTGAGGGGGGATGAGTGTTTGAGCTATGCGAACGCGTGTGTTTGTACGCGAATGTATAGAGTGGGCTAGTCTGTGCATCACGAACGCATCCCTGTAAATGCGATCACACTAAAGGAAATTAAATTGCTGTGTAGAATATTTTAAAAGGCCATTTGTGCGAGATTAGTTCATTTTTCCTCCATTATTGAACGAGTTGGGAATGCATTGGAGGTAAGATTTTCAACTTCATAACTCGTTTTTATGTCGTTTTCTAAGTAATTAAACCAGAAATTTGTTGAATTTAAACCCAAAATTGGGGAGATTAGGTGCATGAGAATTAGAATTTTCTTTTGATGATTTGAGTGAGCAATTGTGGTCCGATTTTGGTATTCTTGGTATGTATAGAATCGTGGGAGTATAAGGATTCTAGTGATGTAAATTTTATCGAATTCCGAGACGTGGGCCTAGGGCTCGAGTTTGTCCGTGTTTCGAGAATTGTGTCTAAATTGATAGTTTTCGATTGGGTTTTGTTCCTTTAGCGTATATTGATGATGTTAGTCTGGTTTTGGTTAGATTCGGAGCAATCGGGAGCCGGTCTGAGGGGAAAGAGCATCACGGATTAGTATTATGGCCCGGTAGAGGTAAGTAATGTCTATAAATCTTGTCCTGAGGGTATGAAATCCCGGACTTCGTATTTCTCATTGTTTTTAAAATGGCGCACATGTCGGATGACGAGTATGTGGAGTGCACTGATTTTTGGATTGGACTTGGTCCTCTCCGCGACAACTATTGAGTTGTGTAATTTACTCTAAATCATATGTTAAATTGTGTTCTAAAACCATTGCTATATTTGGGCTATAAGCCATGTTTGGGGCCTCGTGCCGACTTGTTTAGACCCCTTGGGGGGTTTTAGTGCTATTTTCTCACTGTTGATTTATGATTTACACTCAGTCATATTGTGCTTAACTGTTTTCGGAACTCAGCCTTATTTACACTATTTTGAGATATAAAATGATATTTTGGGTCGAGTACCCCGTTTTACTGATACGCCTGAGGGGCTTTTGAGAGGATCTGACTGAGTGAGGTCGAGGGCCTGATTGTGAGGATATGATACACCACGAGGTAGCTTGATATTAGCGCTTGGGCTGAAGGAGCCCCTCCGGAGTCTGTACATACCCCCAGTGAGCGCAGGTACCTACTGAGTGCGAGTGCGAGTGCCGAGTGCCGAGTGCCGAGTGACGAGCGATTGGGAGGCATGAGTGACTGTGAGGTATGCCCGAGGGGTTGCGGGCTGATTATGAGTGATTGTGAGGTATGCCCGAGGGGCTGATTATGAGTGACTGTGAGGCATACCCGAGGGGCAGATTTTGATACATATTTTTTCCCGAGGGGCTACTTATGATTTTACCACTTTCACTTAGACCTTATGAAATATGTTTTGCCCGAGGGACCTTTTTATGACTTTTATCATTTTTACACTAAACTTCTTGAAAGTTATGTTGAAACAATTGGCAAGTATATTTCCAAATGATTTTACTGAAATCGGCTCTTAAGCGTGATGATTTTCAGGGTGCAGATCCAGGTGTTAGGGCAGAGTGAGATGTGTATCTGTTCTAGAGGTTTCTCGGAGATTTTGCAAGGTAGATGCATGCGTTCGCAGTCCTGCTCTTTCCTGCTTACTTTATAGAGTTTATTTTTTTTTGATTTGTATATTTTCTATAGATGCTGATGACCAGTGACTCCGGGATCTCGGGGGTTAATATTTAATATTCGGTATAACTTTAACTGTTTAAAAGAAACCATTATGGGTTATTAGTTTAGTGAAGATGTAAATGGAAGCTTATTACGATTTGAGTGTAGTTTTAGCTGGCTTAGTTTCACGATAGACGCCATCACGATTGGCTTAGATTTGGGATTGTGACAGTATAATATTTAACTTTGCACATCTTGGATGATAGTGGAACTCCTTGATCTCCTTGAGCCCCTTTAACTATCTAGTAAAGAATTGCATCGCCAATACAAACAAGAAGGGGATAGGGGATCACTTTGTCTAAGTCCCTTCTTTGCTGGGAAAGGACATGTTGGCTGGCCATTGATAAGAATGAAATAAGATACAATTTTAACACACTTCATAATCCACCATATAAAGCCATCAGGAAAGTTCATGTGAATAAGCACCTGCTCCAAGAAACTCCATTCAAGAGAGTCATAAGCCTTTCTCATATCTATTTTTAACATGCACCTAGGTGACACATTCTTTCTATCGTATCCCTTAACCAGCTCATGGCTCAAAATTATATTGTTAGATATCACTCTGCCCGGTACAAAAGCTGATTCACAGCCATCCACAAGAAATTCCATAACATTTTGCATCCTGCTAGTAAGGATTTTAGAAATAATTTTGTAAATAGTAGTACAATAGGAAATATGCCTAAACTCAGAAATCGTGGATGGATTCTGGACCTACGGGATGAAAGTCATAGTGGTACAATTAATGGCATTATATAGTTCAGCATATGTGAAGAAATCCTGCACAACCTCAACTATTCCATCACCAATAATTGGCCATGATCTTTTAAAGAATAGCACATTATACCTATCGCATCTTGGGGCTTTTAAGTCATCAATTCCCGTAAAAATTGCGCGGGACAACCTATTTGATCGCCTCCATTTAACCTATACCCGTTATTTTAAAAACTTTTAACTTGTATCCACTTTTTAAATAACTTCAGTCCCCTTTTCTTCGCTGAGCTGAAGTTCGCAGTTAAGCTGAAGTTCGCCAGTTACAAAGACAAAACTTCAGCATACGGGGCTGAAGTTCCCCAATTACAAAGACAAAACTTCAGCTCTAGAGCTGAAGTTTCCCAGTTACAAACTTCAGCTCTAGTTATAAAGACAAAAACTTCAGCTGTAGAGCTGAAGTTCGCGAGTTACAAAACAAAAACTTCAGCTCTAGAGCTGAAGTTCCCCAGTTACAAAGACAAAAACTTCAGCTCTAGAGCTGAAGTTCCCCAGTCATAAAGACAAAAACTTCAGTTCTAAAGCTGAAGTTCCCGAGTTACAAAACAAAAACTTCAGCTCTAGAGCTGAAGTTCCCCAGTTACAAAGACAAAAACTTGCTGAAGTTCCCGAGTTACAAAATAAAAACTTCAGCTCTAGAGCTGAAGTTCCCTAGTTACAAAGACAAAAACTTCAGCTCTCTTCAGCTCTCCCAGTTACTAGAGCTGAAGTTCCCCAGTTACAAAGACAAAAACTTCAGCTCTAGTGCTGAAGTTAGTTCCCCATTTACAAAGACAAAAACTTCAGCTCTAGAGCTTAAGTTCGCAAGCTACTTCAGGCCCGTCTACTAGAATGCTGAAGTTTTGCGTGATTGCCTTTGCTACTTCAGCCCCGTATGCTGAAGTTATGCGAAAAAGCAGGTACACTTGCAATTTTTTTTACAAAGCGGGTATAAGTTAAAACGTGACACAAAAAGCGGGTACGAATGCAAATGCCCCTCAATTCCCTACAAAGCCTTATAGATTTCCTCACTTGACACCTAATAAGTTGTAACTGATTTTCGTCTTTTTTTAATATTGCTGATCACGCTTAAAAATATGGAAGGAGATCTTTGCGTGTGATTCCTCGAGAGAAAGAATTCTTATTTATTAGGATTTTCAATTTTTGCATGTGCTTGGTTAGTTTTGGTAAGTCTATGATTAATCGTTAGAGGTTGGTAAGTTATAACTTATTTGTGACATTTCCGTAAGATTCTCTAAATTAAATTCAACCTTTACCCAACAACATAGAGCTTGGAAATCTCGGATCCGGTCAATATCTGAACAACATTGAGCACTCAACTACTAGTAAAAAGTTGATATAATTTATCTGTAATATATGTATAATTGTGTATAGTCATTACATAATTTATGTATACCGGCCGAAAAAAGCAAACAGTGAATTCAAGCTGCTATTTGTGTAAGAATTCCTTTGTTCTTCGTTTACTGGGCCTAGCTTTTACTTATTTGGGCCTCATCCGTTCGCTTGATTCTTACGATTTGGACAACTATTGTCTGATTTTATTTTTTTACTTTGCCACTAGAATATATAGCACATATTTTTTTTCAGTTGTTTTTTTTATGAAGATATTTTTTCAATTGTTCGCATTCGTTTTCAGTAAATAGTTATTTAGTTGGTATTTGGACATAAAAATTATAAGTTTTGAAAGAAAAGAAAGTAGTATTTGAAGTTAAGATAAATATTTGTACGTGGAATTAAAATTATATTTGGACATGCATTTTTCTTGAAAAATATTGCAGTTTACCATTTTTTAATTTTTTTAAAACTCATTTTCGAATTTTTTTCAAAAACTTACAAAATTTTATGGACAAACATATTTTTGAAAAAAAGAAAAATATCTATGAACAAATGAGTCCTTAATTCTGCACTTTAACTATAGATTCTACAATTTTAAGTGGAACAATTCCTTTTCACTATTGTTTCGAGCAAAGCAAAAGAAAAAGAGATAGGAAATAATGGGCTAATTGTATGAATGACAAGAGAGAATGAAATTCAAAAATAGTCAGATTTACCGGTGGTAATTGAAAAATAGCTACAGTTTCAAAAGTAATCGAAATTTAATCATTATTTATGTAAAGATAAATTTGAACGAAAACGCTGTTCAAAATTCGGAAAATATTCCAGCATAATATACTGGAGTTCTAGTATAATATACTCGACTTCCAGCATAATACACTGGAATTCCAGCATGATATACTGAAGTTCTATTATAATATGCTGGAAGTTTATACACAGGTGCTCCAATCTCCAGTATATTATAATGCAACTTTCCGTGTATTGGAGTTCCAGCATAATATGCTGGAAGTTCATATACAAGTGTAACAATCTCCAGTATATTATCCTGGAACTTTTCGTGTTGCAGTAAAAAAGTAACTATTTTTCAATAATTTTGCAAATACTAACTATTTTTTAATTATCAATTCGAAAACTGGCGAGCCCATGGTATTTTCACGACAAGGGAGCAACAGAGTTAGGTATTTCCTTTAAAATGTCGAGACATTAAAATCGAAAGTTTACACTCTTCCTAATGTGGTTTTCACTAACCTAAAGTATGCATAATACTATACTATATTGATAGAGGTCCAATTGACTGATCTGTGTTTAGATTCTTTAGAAGAAGAAATGTCGTATTAATATTGAGTTTTATAGGAATTTAAAGCTCGATATTATATATCGACTTCAGACTTTATCGAGAAATGGAAGCTCGAATACAGGGCGAAGCTAGAAGTCCGGCTACGGTTTAACCGAACTTAATAGCATTCGTTCAAATAATATATTTGTGTTAAAAATTATTAAATATGTATAAATATTATTAAATTTAGAACCTAGTTATTAGCACATCAATTTCAAAATACGTAAAGTTGAAATTAAGTAACTTTTTTTGTACAAACAAAAGAAAGATAATTTTATTAGGTAATTTCGAATAAGTGAGTGACCATTTAAATGATGAATTCTTTTAACAAGGACAAGTCGTCATTCCAACTGTAATGAAGTTTATGCAGCAGAAGAGATATCATCGTCAAGTTCTTCAGTCTCATGAAACCTGAACACTTCATTACCATCGGTCCCAATCTTGATTATCAGAAGATTTTCGCCTTTCACTGGGTCTGTATCCAGAGGTGGAACCATAGTGTTGATTGCGGATTCGGTCTAGAGATGGTAATAGGACGGGACAAGCGGTTGCGGTGCGGGTTCAATCTCGCCCCGCCCCATCCCGCATAGTATATTTTCTATTTTCAACTCGGCCTGCACTACTAAACTACCATTTTTAAAAGTTATTATCTTTTTCGAATATATAATATTAAACTATGAAATTTATAAATAAAAAATTGGGCTGAGTTATTTTTTTATTTATTATTATCCAAAATAAAAAGGGCAGGTCGATGCATTAAATTTTTGCTATACGTAAGGTCCGAAGAAGGGTTGATCGTAAAATATTTAATTTGTATACAATTGTGTATTCTCTTTGTAAAACTTTGATCCAGTGAAGAGAAAATTAGAATTGTTTATCACTGTTTCGTCTTTTTGAACCGAGGGTCGTTTCGAAACAACGTCTCTACTCTTTTGGAGTAGGGGTAAAGTCTGCGTACATACCACCCTTTTCAGACCCTAATAATAAAATTTTACCGAATCGTTATTATTGTTGTTATTATTATTTCCTATGCCTTTTATGTCTAGCTTGTGACGTGTCCTAAAGATCACCTTTAGCATTTACCAACCAATGCGCTGTTCAATGCTATGACCTACAGTTAGATTCAACAAACCAGGATGCGAAAATCTGAAATATAACTGGAAGACAGGTTCTGTTTCCAAAACAGTGTAGGTTGCATCCTTCGTGACAACCCGTTTAAACCCGCAGCTCGCCCAACATCAGTTTTTTTAAAATATATTTCAACCTGCTCCGCACCGTCTTGCCCTGCATAATTTCAAATCTGCCCCGCAGCGCCTAGCTTTAAACCCGCCCCACATCTGTCCTGCCCGTTTTCCATCTCTAAGCCGAATTCGATTATTTACCCGTAAAACGGTACAATTAAATTTATACATGATTTCTAGACAAGTGAATTAATTCGATCCTAAAATAATACAAGAATTGAAGAAATACGAATACTTAGTCTTGAGATGAAAATGAAATGACAGAAATAGTAAATCGGGGAGCAAGACTTCCAGGCACAACAATAATGAAATTGAAAAGTGAAAAGATAAAATTTTACAGAGCTTTGAATAGATTATAGTGTAATTTGCCATAAAATTCATGTCCTTTACAATGATAACAAAGCTCGCTATTTATAGTTGCACCTAGGAAACAAGGTCCTAGAATCTGGCCCTTCTTTAATGTCAATTATGAGGCCATTGAAGAATGTGTAACGGTGAGCATAAATGACAAATTTTTTATAACGGTCAGTATACTAAATACTGTGAAATATCTTCATTAAATGCTACCAGGTGACAGATATTTATTACATCTTTACGAGCGCTATTCTTTCCGGTGATAAATGGAACAATTGTCTTCGGTTTTGACTATCTTCTGGCTTCGGCTCCACATGTCACTCTCATATACAACCACTTAGCATAACATATTTTACCCTATACAGATAGTTCCCCTACATTCCGGTGACATAATTTGTGTCACCGGGAAATTGGTAAAATTATTTTTTTGGCGGGAATTTCTCTGATCTCTTCTGAAAAGCTTCTGACAGTTGATTAGACGCACGTCTCTCCGCATTTAATGCCCCGAACACGCGTCATCCCTCGATTTAGCATAGCTTTTATCGGTTATCGAGGTAATGATGGCCACAAATTTTGCTGCCTAAACCTTTTACTTATACTCATCAACATCCTTCATTCATACTCCATAATTTTCAACTCTCTCAAACTCTCTTCATTCAACTTGTATTATGTTCTCCAACCTTTCATTAACTCTCTTCAACGAGAAAAGCTTTTCCTTCTTCCATAACATACAATGACTTCTTCTTCAAAAAATACTAGTTCCTCAAAGAACAAAACAAAGCCGAGGATGCCGCTCCTTTAACAGTGAGCACCATCATCCCTAAAAGTCTTGTCACAACAAAAGACTTCAAAGATAAATTTCCTTCTGTTAGCCCTCGTACATGGGCCGTTAGCAGATATCCTTCTTCCATCCGTCCTTCTAGTATTCCTGCTGTGAAGGTAGATTATCGTTGCCAGGATTTAGACATAATCGCTCCTGACCTGGCAGAGCGGGTAACCTTACCCACGAAGAGTTTTACCTACTTCTATACATATCCCTTCACTTTGGGGACATTTTCTCTGAGTGGAGAGCTTGCCTCCATCATTGAGGAGTTTTGCCTCCATCATTGAGGAGTTTTGCCTCCACTACCAAGTATGTTTGGCACAGGTGAGTCCCTCCGTGTGGAGGACGATTGCCTGCCTTTTTACGCCTGTGCCAGGAAACGGGGGATGAGCTATCTTTAGCTCATGATTCACCCAAGATCTTCCGTGGGGGGATAATCAACTTCAGCAAGCGGCCACCATGCACTGCTATCCAGCATGGATGATGATAACGACCGTGGGTGGATGGAATAATTTATTTCCGTTGCTACCAGTGACATCATTCCAGCCTTAGCACCTTCTTTCCCTGAATTGTGGAACCGCACTCGTAAGTATACAATTTGCTTCTACTCTTGTTAAAGATCTTTTTCTCATCATTATTTACATTTTTTCCATTACCTGCCTCAGCGACTCGGTGGGTTCCCCCTAGGGTTGAGGGCTTGGACCAATGGGTTCAGAAAATTTTAGACGTAACTACGCCCGAAACCCGCTCGTGGAAAGAGCTGTCCCTGAAATATGAGTGGAAGGCCAAAAAGCATGGTAAGTTTAACTCATCATGTCCTTACCTTTTCTTATCAGAAAGTTATCTGATTCTTCTCTCTTGTTGAATATACGTCTACCTTAGGGCTCAGTTGTCATCCCCGAAGAGGATATTTTGGCAGATCCTGCTGATGCGGCGAGGCTGCTACAAAAAGCTTTTTCACAGACATACGCCTCCGACCTACTTTTGGTGCAAGAGCTTCTTCGCGGAGTTCCCGGCTAGAGAAAAAACAACCAAAAGAAGGCGTTCCTCTGCGGCCGGGGAAAGAATAAGAGGGCAAAGAGTGCTGCCCCTGAGTCATCTCCGGAAGTCATGGTGACAAGCCCTCTACCCGGGCCAGCCATAGATACCGTGATGATTGACGATGATGGAGAAGCTAGCGAGGAGGGAGCTTCTCTACATAAAAGATGACGACCTTCCTCAAGTCAACAGACCGCTCAATCAGTTGAGTTAGTTACACCAACCGAGGACGATGTCTCGATGCTCTGGGGGGAGTATGAAAGGTGAAAAATGACAACTCCCGTTTCCGGATCCCAGTCGCTGCACCCGGTATTGTGGGGCTGAGTACCGAGTCCCTGCCGTCTTCGGCTGAAGAGCAACCAGCAACCAGCATTGTGTTTCTTGCAGATGCTTCTCACCATCTTCACCAACTCTTCCTCCAGCAACTGTTACATCATCTCCACCGGCTTCTCTGCCCGAAAACATGGTGTTCTTCTCCCACAGTCCCCAGTTCATGGGAATATGGGGCAAAATTATGCTCCCCCCATAAGATTCGCAAAAGAGGAGGAGCGTTACTCTCTCTGTCTCCACCTGATGCAATTTGCTATCCTGGCCGGTGGAACTTGCTAACTATTTGAAGCCTTTGGCTTCATAAAAAAATTGGGAAAAGATACAGGCTCTCTCGGGAGAGTGCTTGTTGAACAATGCCATGTACAACGCCGCAACGGTACATTCTTCACTTCTTTTGTCATTTCTTTTGTTTTTGACAAAAATTATCCTGAGTTTGTCTTTCTTGTTTTGCATGCCAATTTCCTTTCTTCCGAGGGCCTCCAAAGGTTGATTCGGGAAAAATAAGAACTTACCTTCGCATGGGATCAAATTTTGGCCGAGCGGGAGCAAACTGCTGCTCGCCTCTTAGAAGTGGAAGCCAAAGCTGCTGAGGCCATTGTGTTGGAGACCCATTTGCAGCAAAGCGAGAAAAAAATGGAAACCCTTAATACTGGTTCGCTGAGGATTCAGTTTGACGAGGCCAAGGCCAAATGGGCTGAAGTCCATAGTGCCATTCTTGCTACAACCATCGCGAGGTTTCCTCCACTGAAATATTGACTAACTTAGAGGCAGCCTTGAACTCCAAAACTAAAGAGCTTGCTGCTACGGGGATGAAACATGCCCAAATGGAGGAGAAATATAAGAAGACTATTGAGTATAACAGAATTTTTAGCTCAACTGTACGTGACCTCGATGTTACCCTCAAATCTATTAGGTCTGTGAACAACTAATTTTTGACCACACTCAAATGTTATACTATTTTAGTAGAAATATTCCTTTTAGGCCTAATATTGATGTTTTAAGCTTTTATCTTACACTTAGTAGATTTTATTTAATTAAAGTAAATAAATAAATAATAATAATACTCAAATTCTTAAAGTGTATATATATGGAGTATTTAATTAGAATTTAATAAGTAAACTATTATATTTTCTTTGTATAATTTAAATTATAGTGTTAATATTGAGTTTTCTTATTTTTATAGTTTACTTTAAGTCTAAAAGCAGGATGGTATGTGTGTGTGTGTGTGTATATATATGCTGTGAACAACTAATTTTGACCACACTCAAATGTTATACTATTTTAGTAGAAATATTCCTTTTAGGCCTAATATTGATGTTTTAAGCTTTTATCTTACACTTAGTAGATTTTATTTAATTAAAGTAAATAAATAAATAATAATAATACTCACATTCTTAAACTGTATATATATGGAGTATCTTTTAATTAGAATTTAATAAGTAAACTATAATATTTTTTTTTGTATGATTTAAATTATAGTGTAAATATTGAGTTTTCTTATTTTTATAGTTTACTTTA
>ML303632.1:8055-33728 GCA_005239505.1 Nicotiana paniculata
TTAAAGACTAATTGTGTGACTTATGTTGTCTAGGTATACAACAAAGCTCGACGGTTCAAAGATATCAAATCTACCGATTGACCGAGTATATCCGATATAAGTTCACTACGGAAAGTTCAAAGGAAAACCTACTTATCCAGATGCAATTAATTCTTGCATGTAAAACACACACACTTCCGCACATTCCTTTATTTTATAGCCATTCCCCATTCATGTGGGGGATTGTTGCTCTTTAAGCTTAATGTAGCTTAACTTTAAGCTTGGTGTAGCTTAAAGAGAGTGAATGGCAAATGGTGGAAAAAGAAATGGAGGGAAGTCAATTTTTGAATTAGTGCACTTTGTCCCTCATTGGAAGAAGGAAAGAAAATCTATGTGTATATATAGAGAAGCTCTTCTTCTAGCTCTTAAAGAGTTGAGAAGAAGGCAAGCCTCGTGCCGTCGTCGTCGTCGCTCGCTCGGCTCGGCTTCGGCTTTGACTTCGGCTACGGATTCAGATTTGGTCAAAGATCAATTGATTGATTAATCTTTTTAGACAAAGGTCCGATCCGTTTTTCTTTCCTGAATTATTTTAAATCCGTTTTCATTTTCCCGTAATATTTACACCTGTTCCAACAGCTATGGCTGTTCTGAAAGGTTGCAAAACCTTTTCAGAAATTCTGAAAGGTTGCAAAACCTTTTCAGAAATTCTGAAAGGTTGCAAAACCTTTTCAGAAATTCTGGAACGTTGCAAAACCTTTTCAGAAACAGTACCAAATTGGCTATAAATATGCATTGAATCCCAGAATCTTTACTTACTAAATTTTCTAATCTTCTTCTTCTGCAAAAAAATATTCCTGTGTGTTTTACGACCATTAAGTGGTTCGCCGATCACCGGAGTTTTTGGTACCAATACGCTAGTGAGTTAAATCGTTCTATCCTGAGAGGATATATTCCAGAACCTTGGGTACTTGAGGGGAATAATTTCCTTAAGGACACACTGTGTATTCAGTGGGCTCGGTTTATTCTTATATTATTTTTCCATAAAAAAGTTAAGGACGCCTGGACTAGCGCGCCCACGCTCAGCACGCGCTAGTGGTCGCGCTAGTCAGGTTTCTCACTGTCCGTGATAAATTCCACTAGCATGGTCGCGCTAATCCCGCGTTAGAGCCCGCTCTAGTAAGGTTTCTCACGGTTTCTGTATTTACAGAAATTTTATTATTTTATATTACAACAATACAATTTATTAACAAGTAATGGAGTATAATATATTTTAAAAATACTATAATTATGTTGATATTAATTAGAAGAGGGAGAAGAGATTAGAAATCATGGTTATTATTTATTAATATATAATACATATTTTTAATTTTGTACATTATAGTAAAACGTTTTGAATTTATAAGAAAATGATTTCGTTCATTAAAAAAATCTGAAATTTTCATGTTAAGAGAATTAAAAGGAGAATTATCGTAAATGCAAGCTCTAGAAATTTTTATGCATGCATTAGATGCTTAAGAAATAACTTTATTAGTTGTAATTATTATTGTGAATGTTTACGAATTGCATCACATTCATTATATTGTATTTATATATAATATGGTATTTATTATAATAATAAGTATTTATATTTCTATCCCAAAATAATTTAGCAATAATATTTTATAGAAGGGCAATAGTGTCATTTAGCTTTATAAGGATATATTCCTATTTCAGTCTTCAACTAAGATGTTCACATTTATAATATAGTATGATATGATATGATTATGAATGAACCCACCCAACAATAATCTGATCGTTACTGCTCTTTTATTAGAAGAGTTTTTTTTAGAAGAGGTTATTTTACCATGACGACAACTAATATGCTTTAACTAGTAAAGTTTTTCGCGCTTCGCACGCTTATAAGAAATATCAACGATATATAGCGGATGAGAGAGATAATTTTTTAAAATTAATATGGATATAAAAGATAATTTCACATATTGATAAATCATATACTCAGCATTTTAATTAGAATTAGATTTTAGGTAATTGCATTTTTCCTGATTTTTTTAAAAAAGAAATAAAAGAGAAGATTTTTAAGAAAAAGAATTCACTTACATATAGTATTATTAATAAGGAAGAAGTGAGAGTTAATACATGACTCCTTAAGTACAATTATATGTTATGTAAACAGATAATTTTTTCATTAGATAGTAAAATACCGGCTTTGCTAAATTTCTCCCATTCAAATCAAATAAATAGGAAAAAAGTAAAGAAACTAATAACGAAGAGAAAATAAAAAACAAAACAAAAGAATATGTGGAAATTGCGGCGTATTCTTTCTCGTGGTGCCCTTTTTAACCTTCATCTTTGTCTTTTCTTTCTCTTCATTAGTTTTCCTCTCATATTCTCCATTCCAAGGAGAACAAAGTACTTCACTTCAGAATACTTGCTCAATTATTCTTATCAGCAAAATAAAAAAGTTTCTTTTTGTCTTACAATCATAGGCAATTCAAAAAAGAAAATCAAAACATAACTTTCGAAAGAAAGATAATTATCACAACACTTCAAAAAGAATCAAAAGTTACAAAGTAAACCAAATGCTTTATTTTATTTTGTCGTATATATAATACATGATATAATCATATGAATAAAATGAAAGACAATTTTCTACTTACTTTATAAAAATCACAATTAGAAAATAACTTATACAAGAAACAAACATGCTGATGACTCAGCAAAGAAGAATCTACGCCTGCTCTGTGACTTTTAGCTTTAACATTTTTTACTGACTAAAAGAAATAAGAAGTGTTGCCAAAATATCCAATGAAGGGCGTATTTCAATGTTTAAAATATCCTTTTATACAATGAGTTGTTATTGGTTAGTAGTTAGCAGTTAGCAGACTTCCAACATAGATTAACTCATAAATAATTAGTTTAAGTCTAAACGAAAATACAGACTTGCGACAATTAAAAGTTTCATAGAAAATAAAGCAAAAGAGAACACACGAGAAAGTAAGTAGAGGAGAAAAAGATACAACTTGAGGCCTTAATATTAAGAAATAGAAATGCAAAATTCAATGTATAATTTTTCGAGTTCTTGTCCACACCCCCTCCCCCAATATCGATAACCACTCAAGAGTCTTCTTCCTCAAGCCAAACTAAAACATGAATCGAATGCTGCAGTAAATATGACAACATTGCTATTTCGGGTAAAGAATAAAAAGGGTAATCTTGGGTAGGGGTCTCATGAAATAAAGTTATGAATTTATATAGGAAAAAATAGATAAATACCATAAGGTATTTTAATTTTTAAATTAAATATTTAGGGGTTATGAATATGAAAAGCATGAGAGTTATGGATATTAGTAAGAGTAGAAGTTAAGGTAGTATGAGTTATGAAAATAAAATGACGGGTCGAGTTAGGTGCCATTACGACTAGTGGATTTTGGGTCGTGATATAAACTTACACATTAAGCATTTGGAGGTTATGAATATGAGGTATTGGAGTTATTGAGATATTAAAAGTATAGGTTATGAAGATAAAGAGTTGTGAGTTATGAAAATAAATATTTTATTTTTAATATAAAATAAAGAATGATGAAAAATTCCTAAAAAAGGAGAAAAAAGATAAATATATTTCTTGGCTTAAGATAGGTGCCACCCCACTTTTTTATTGCTCTTTTGTGTATAGACATCTAGATTCTAAGTCAGTTTTATATAAATTCTCACTATCAATATTATTCCATTTAGACTAGTCAAAAAAGTTATTGAATTTGACGCTTTTAATTTCTTCTTTTACCGTTCGTCAATATAGAATAATAGAAGGTACTAGTACTTATTAACTAACATTTGCTCGATTTTTTTTTTTTTTTTTTAATTTTCTAAAATCTAAACGTTTAATTGAAGAGGGGCACTGTGATGGAGCTTTTCCTTACAGACAGTACTAGTCTACTAGATTAAGAAAAATTTCCATGCATTGCTAATAGGAGCTATAAAATATGTTAATGGCTTAGAAATGTTCGATTTTTGCTTGACTGATCTCTTTCTTTTCTTTTTCATAGTAGGCTAACGCAGGCCAGGAAATAGCATGAGAGACATTTGTAAGAAGACAAAATCTTCAACACCAAATTTGCATAATTTTATTGTAAATGTTAACGCAGGAGCAACAAAGTTCTGAATCTTTCACAAATGCAAAGTCAAAACTAAGATAGACATGACTCTTATTGGTAAATGATTTTCTTCGTGGCTTGATAGCTTAGAAGCTTTTTATTGGATCGGATGAGACTCCTTTCCATTTTCCCAAGTTCGTTTATAGAGTTTAGATATTTGTCTTATTTGTATATCAAAAATTTGGGCAACCACTAAAAAAGCTTCCATGCATCCTTCAAATTTTATATTTTATTAGATGAGATCATGGAAGCATGGGATACTTGTCACGATTTGGAATTTACGTCGTCGGGATCGTTCGCCTAACATTACACTTGTTAGACAAACGACATTAGAAAATCATTAGCTAATTCTTTTACTTTTTTAGTGATTAACAACAAATAAGCTATAACAAGTAAAAATGAATGTGTGTGTGTATATATATATATATATATATACTACCCAGAATCTGGAGTCACAATCCACGAACTTTTAAGATTTTTTACTACAAGTAATTATCTGAAAGAAATACAATTGTTTTCAAAATAGAGGAAACAGTAAAATGAAAGGTGTAAAAGGGGATGCCCGGGTCTGCGGACGTCGACAGGTCTACCTTGGGTCTCCTATCAGATGGGTCATGCATCCAACCTCAAGATCAGCTCGAACCAGCTCCAAAATCTGCACAGAAAGTGCAGAGTGCAGTATCAGTACAACCGACCCCATGTACTGGTAAGTGCCGAGCCTAACCTCGACGAAGTAGTGACGAGGCTACGGCGGGTCACTCACAATATAGCGTATATGCAGTATAAATAATAAAAGCAGAAAAGGAAGACATAATAGAAGTAAAAAATAACTTGCAGGGAATAACTACAGCTCTCAGAAGAAATTCAACAGCGTTCAGATACGACCGATCCTTAAGTGCAAATAAGAATACCGTACAGCTAACACAGTGAAGGGAAAGCATAAACACATAAGTTTTGGCGGCGCGCAATCCGATCCCACCGTACATATCATATTCTACCTTATTTCATCATAATAGCATAAACAATCGAATATAAATAAAAGTGTTGCGACGTGCAACCCGATCCCATCATATCACAATAATCACAATCACAATTCACCCTTATTCCACCAAACAATCTACCCTGATTACACATGTTGCGGCATGCAACCCGATCCCACCGTATATTATCAATTCACCCTTATTCCTCCTCAATATATCACTCTTATTCCATCTGTTGTAGCGCACAACCCGATCCCACCATATCAGTTTCAATCACTCAGTAAGTACAGAAATTTCACAATTCAAATCACAAAACCCTTCACATTGCTTAAATTTCAAACCGAAACAAATAGGAAGCTTGTACACTATGAAAATTTACGCAAGTGTTACTACTCAGCGAGACCAATTCAGAATATACCATAAAAGTACCGATCAACCAGCTAAAGCAATTAATAGGAGATAATGAAGCTACGAAATAACTTATATCATTAACATAGGGAAAATGTGTCTAACATGTAGCAATTAGGCATGGGAATACAAGTAAAGCATGTAACAGTTAAGGCAGAGGAATAAATAATATGAGAAGAATAGAAAGAAACAGGCAATACAGATAAATTGGCGGCGCATAAGTACTCGTCACCTCACATATACACTGTCACATGAATTTCATATAGAAAATAGGTAGAGGGTTCCTAATCCCTCAAGTTAAAGTTAGACACAACACTTACCTCGCTCCACGGGCCACTCAATGCTCAATTATAGTCTTTCCTCTAGAATCCACCTCCAAACCACTCGTATCTCACCACAATTAACTCAATAACATCAAATATTGCTAAAGGAATCAATTACAATGCATAAATTTAGATTTCCCAAACTTTCTCCTAAAAAGTCAAAAATCGACCTCAGACCTGCTTGGTCAAAACCCGAGGTTCGGACCAAAATCTATTCACTCATTCACCCCCGAGACCGCTTATGTAATTTGTTTCAAAATTCGATCTCAATTTGATGTCTAAATTTCAATTATGCAAAAATCCCTAATTCTACCCAAACCCCCAATTTCTACCATAAAAATCCTAGATTTTAGGTTGAAAATTCATGAAATATAATGGGTAGTTGAAAGGAAGTAGGTTAGAATCACTTATCAATAATTTGGAGAAGAAAATCTTATGGAAGAATCGCCTCTAGGTCTCTTAGTTTTGAAAATTTTGAAAGAATGGCCAATTCTCGTTTTTGAGTTTTGTTTTGTATAGTTGAGGTTCATCGCGTTCGCGTGAACACTGTCGCATTCGTGAAGAGCTGCATCCTAATGACTTACGCGATCGCGAGAGGCTACACGGGTTTGCGAAGGTTTATCCCCCCCTGACCTTTGCGTTCAGGGGGCAGGACCCGCATTTGTGTAGTGTAACCTCAAGTTCCCCCAGTCCAGCACATCTAATGCTACGCATTTGCATAGGTTTGATGTGTTCGCGACTCCAAATCAAACATGCACACAAGTCCTAGAACATCATACGAACTTGCTCGCGTGATCAAATCGCCAAAATAACACCTAGAACTATGAATTGAACACAAAATCGAATAAAATATTCAAGAAAACTTTGAAATTCCTATTTTCACAACCGGACGTCTGAACCACATCAAATCAACTCCATTTCTCACCAAATTCGACAGACAAGTAATAAATATTATAGTGGACCTGTACCGGAACCAAGATACGGATCCGGTATCAATAAATCCAAACAACAATCGTTTCTTAAAAATCATAAATCTTTCAAACTTTCAATTTTCAACAAAAATCAATAAGTTGAGCTGAATTCGATTCCTGAAATACGCCCAGGTCCCAAATTATGATACTGACCCACCGGGACTGTTAAAATATGGATCCGGGTCCGTTTGCTCAAAACGTTGACCGAAGTCAACTTAAATGAATTTCTAAGGCAAAATTTTTTATCATTTTTTATCATATAAGCCTTCCGGAAGAATACACAGATTGTGCATGCAAATCGAGAAGGCTAAAATAAGGTTTTTGGGACCTCGAAACACAGAATTAGTTTCTAAAATATAAGATGACCTATCGGGTCATTACATTCTCCACCTCTAAAATAATTGTTCGTCATCGAACTGACATAGAAAAGTACTTGAACTGGTGAATAGGTGGGAATATCTACTCCGTATATCTGACTCGGACTCCTAAGTAGCTGCCTCGACGGCCTGACCTTTCCACTGCACTCAAACTGAAGAATAACTCTTCGACCTCAACTGACGAACCTGTCGGGCTAGAATAGCCACTGGCTATTCCTCGTAAGTCAAATCCTTGTCCAACTGGACAGAGCTGAAATCTAACACGTGGGATGGATAGTCGTGGTACTTCCGGAGCAAGGGCACATGGAATACCGGATGAACTGTTGATAACCCCGGAGGCAACGCAAGCCTGTAAGCCATCTCTCTCACTCTCTCGAGAATCTCAAAAGGTCCGATATACCTAAGGCTCAGCTTGCGCTTCTTTCCAAACCTCATGACACTCTTCATGGGTGATACCCGGAGAAAAATTCTCTCACCGACCATGAATGCAACATCACGAACTCTACGGTCGGCATAACTCTTCTGCCTGGATTGAGCTGTGCAAAATCGATCCTGAATAATCTTGACCTTATCCAAGGCATCCTGTACTAGATCTGTACCCAATAACCGAGCCTCTCTCGGCTCAAACCACCCAACTGGCGACCGACACCAACTATCGTATAATGCCTCATAGGGAGCCATCTGAATGCTCGACTAGTAGCTATTGTTGTAGGCGAACTCTACAAGGGGCAAGAACGAATCCCACGATCCTCCGAAGTCTATGACACATGCGCGGAGCATATCCCATGTCCCAAATTAAGATACGGACCCACCGGGATCGTCAAAACACGGATCCGGGTCTGTTTACTCAAAATGTTGACCGAAGTCAACTTAAATAAATTTCTAAGGAAAAATTCTTATTTCTATCAGTTTTTATCATATAAACCTTCCGGAAGAACACACGGACTATGCACGCAAATCGAGGAAGGCTAAAATGAGGGTTTTGGGACCTCGAAACACAGAATTAAGTTCTAAAATATAAGATGACCTATCGGATCACAATACTACACAATAAAATCACAAACTAAGTAATTGAAAGAATAAGTTTTTTACGTTT
This sequence comes from Nicotiana paniculata, assembly GCA_005239505.1. Classification (NCBI taxonomy): domain Eukaryota; kingdom Viridiplantae; phylum Streptophyta; class Magnoliopsida; order Solanales; family Solanaceae; genus Nicotiana; species Nicotiana paniculata. The sequence goes on from ML303632.1 coordinate 16,341, forward strand.
ACCCCAACAAAAAAAAAGAGGAATTTCTGGGTTGCATTATTTTGTGCATTTCATCGCCTGAAATGACTACTAATTGAACAATTGTAATCACTCAACCTTTTTTCAACCATTGAAAAATTATTAATATAAAATAAAGGTTATAAAATTAAGAATACTTTATTGACAAGAAAGTCAATTCGAAACATAAAATAAATGCACTTAAATATACCTTATTTAAAATTTGAAAGTTAGAAGATAAAATTTCTTACCAAAGTTAGAGTGTACCTTTTTTTTCTTCTAGAATAAAAGTAATATCTACCTATTAAACCATGGATAAAACTAGTGCTGGAAATAAATAAATGATCAGAGCTTTTTCTATATAAATAAGACAAATATCATAAATCTATAAAGGAATTTGGGGAAATAGAGATGATGAAAAATAGAGAGGAGTTTCATCCGTTTGTATTCAGATGAAAAGATTAAACATTTCAAAATTTTATCAGGATTATCATAGAGAAAGGACAACTTAAATCTTCCAACTTGTTTGGATCGTCGTTACTTATTGTATTGGATCGTATTGTTACTTTAAATACGATATTTGTTTTGGTTGTTACTTAAATTTTATTGTATCGTTGTATACGGTCAAAATGGGCATGAGGTTGGATAATGAAAGGCCATGGTTCGGCCTCGTATTATATCGAGCCTCAGTACGAAATTAGATTGCTGAACCCTTAATTCAGAGACCGGTCAAGGACGAGACCAGCCAAGACCGACACCAAGCGGAACGGAGATCGAGCGAGATCGTTGTAGGTTTACCTAGTCAAGTAACGATAGGCCGAAATATCTATGGTCGAGCAAGGATCACGGCGAAAATCTCGGCACATATCAAGATGAGGCCGGTTAGTTAGTCAATCATGTGATTTCTTACCGTATTTAGAATTATACCATAAATAGAACTCTCCTACTATATAAAGGAGGCCTAGTCATTTGTAAAGGCATCAGATTCACGTAATTCAAAGCAATATACTATTCGTTAAGCTCTCAATACTCTGTTATTTTATTCTCACTTTGCTCATTCATTTGGTTCGATGCCAACCTGTCTCGAGGGCCAAAGTTGCACGTCTTATTTGGTTTGCTTTATTTTTCTTTACAGTCAATTTTAACATCAATTTACATATTTTCTCAGTTTATGCCAAGTGAAATCACGTGTCCATAAAATAACATATAAATTACAATTGTTATCCGTTATTAGGGTAAATAGTTATGCGCCCACTGTGGGGATAAGGATAATAGTGATTGCATGGTTGATGTGTGGCTATAATTCATGATTTAACGCATTATGTGCCTTGCATTTTACGTGCTTTAATGATAAAAATACACTTTGTTTGAGCGTAATGGAGTCTATTTTATGTGTAGATAAATTAGACATGGAAGTCGAGCTAAATTGATGCTTAAACGTCGAAAGTGCGCTTGAAAATGGTGAAAATGAGAAGCCAGGCAAAAGTCAGCTCGACCAGGCTTTAGCCTGGCTAGGCCAGCTTAAAGCCAGGCTAGACCAGGCTTTAGCCTGGCGAGGCCAGTCCAGATTCGAATTTCCAAGTCTTAAACACTTTTTCTGGCACAACTAGGAGTGACTTACACGTTTAGGGCTTATTCCAAACATATAAATAGACCCCAAAAAATACAACTTGGGAGGATTTTTGCCATTGGAGATAAGAGGAGATCGTGGAACACTACTCGGGAGTTCAAAATATTGATTTTTATATCCTTTATTCCTTACTCTGTAATTTAATTAGGCAATTTACTTTGGATTTGGTTACTACGAGTATGAGTAACTAAACTCCTAATCTAGGGTTTGACGAAACCTATTGACGGATAAATTTCTCGTTATGTTATTGATTTGTCATTGTTTTCTCTCTATTTGTTCAACTATATGCTTATTGTTGTTGATTGAAGGGCCCTCAATTAGTAGTGCATATTTAATATGTATTACTCAGGAGAGAGTACATATTTAGGTCGTTATTGAACAACATCACTCCCGACGTATATAAGGGATCAATAACGAAGGGTTTAAAGGTGGGATTAGGGATAACGAAATCTTGGGTTCGATCTAAGTGAGCTATAATTAAAGCTAGATAGCATAATTCAGGAGAATATGTCTAGTATATTGTCGTAATTACTCGGGAGAGATTTACGACAGTCAGAGTGCCCATGATCGATAGAGAAGACTAGGAAAATTTATACCAAACATAGCGGAAGGGATTCCAACAATTGGGAAAATCATAACCTTAGATCATTCCAATTATTGTTTACAACCCGTTCTTAGTTAGTTCTTAGCCATTATAGTTTTATTAAGTAATAGTTAGTTAGAAAACAACCCATTTGTTATCTAAATATCTTGGAAAGTTGATTACGTAGAATTGTGTGAGTCTGATAGCGGTAATTGATTGGTTAATTCCTTGTGGGATTCGACTCCGGACTTAATAACCGAAATATATATTGCAGCGATCGCTTTATCCTTTTTATAAGGCATAATTGGGTGTGAAGTGTCTGAAGCATTATCAGATCCTGAGAAAGTTTTCAAGGCCTTGAATTGGGCAAATGGGAAAAGCAAACAACAACAAAACTCAACTGAACAACTTACATCAGACATGACAAATCTGGTAAACAACAGGGATAATAGGGACAACGTGGAGGACCCAAATGAGTAGGTGGTGGAGCCTCTTGTGCCAGAGACTACTTTGTATGATTGGACACAACCCACATCATACAATTTAGCCATCGTGATTGTAGTCCCGCAGATACAGGCTGATTCGTTCCAAATCACAAACAACATGATGTATTTGTTGCAAAACAAGGGACTATTCTCGGGGTCATACATTGAAGATCCTCAATAGCACTTAAAGAATTTCCTGTCAATCTGTGCCATACAAAGACAACACAATGTGACTTCGGAAGCAATAAGTCTATTGTTGTTTCCATTCTCTGTGACTGGAGCAGCTCAGACTTGGCTTAATTCACTACCTATAAATTCTATCACTACTTGGGAGGAATTAGTCAAGCAGTTTGTGAACAAATTTCATCCACCCAACAAGACTGCTCAACAAATTGATGAGATCTTGAGCTTCAGACAGAAACCAACAGAAACATTGCAAGAGACGTGGGAAAGATTCAAAGGTATGTTGGTTGTATGCCTGCACCATGGTATTCCTGAGCAGATGTTGGGGTAGAGATTTTACATGGGTCTAGCAGATAACTTGAAAGCTAATGTTGATGCTTCAGCAGGTGGAGCATTCTTGAGTAAAGCATTCAGAGAAAGCAAGATCATGCTCGACAAGATGGCACATGATTCGGGATGGACAACTAGAAACGCTCCCATCACTTCTGTGGTCCACTCTGTGTCTTTAGATCCAGCTAACTCTATAGCTGAAAATATGGTCACACTAATGACACAAATGAGCATCATCACCAAAAAGGTGGAGGAATTAGGTAAAAAAACAAAAGGTACACATATTTGATACAACCAATGGGGGTTTATGTACATCTTGCATTAGTCAGCCAATTGGTGACCCGTGGAGTGCTGATGGTGATCACCAACATTATCCAGAAAACATGAATTATGTGTCCAACTATGGGGGACAAAGACCAGGTGGTCAGAATTGGGGTTAGCAGAATCAACAATATAGGTCAGCCCCGCTGCAGCATAACAACAACAATAATCTGGGGGCCATGCGACCACAAGGCAATATGGTGCCTTACCAAAGGCTACAACCATCAAAATCAGCAGTAGGGCTATCAACCACCTCAACAATCACACATTGGGAGGCAGGAAGTTGGGTTCGCTAGACTCGAGGGAATGATGCAACAAGTGATTGGGTCCAAGCAAAAATAACTGAAAGAGTAGACTCACATGAGTCAGCTATAAAGACCAATTGGGTCATCCTCATGGGACGGTATCTGCAGACACACAGATAAATCCAAAAGAGCTAGGCCCGAAGCAGCTAATGGCAGTGAGTCTACGTAATGTAGAAACCTAGACTTGGAGCAAGAGATTGCTTGCGAAAGAAAAACTACTGAGACATTGATGCTAGTGCCCATTGAGATAGATGATTCAGTAGGGTTGACTGAGATGACACTACAGTGTGCCCAAGAAGATGCCAACAAAGAAAAAAAGGCTGAGAAAGAAGCCGAGGAACCACAGGAACCGATAGTGGAGGCAGTGTCGGAACAAGAGAAAAACTATATCACAGGAAAGAAACGACCTCCAACACCATTCCCACAGAGGTTGGCCAAATATCAAAAAATGAGCAATATAAGAAGTTCATGGAAATGTTGAAGCAAATTCAGGTAAATATTCCATTGATTGATGCATTAAAGGAGATGCATGGCTATGCGAAAATGATGAAGGACTTGATGTCCCGCAAGTTCGACTTCTAAGACTTGGCCACAGTTACTCTAACTCAGACTTGCAGTGCCGTTGTGACGAGACCCATTGCTGAGAAGTTGTGTGACCCAGGGAGTTTCACAATTCCTTGCACTATAGGTAACTGTGCATTTGCTAAGGCACTATAGGCAACTGTGCATTTGGGGGCAAGCATAAATCTTTTGCCCCTGGATATCTATAAAAGGCTTGGGATTGGAAGAGCTATACCCACGTCCATGTTATTGCAGCTAGCTGACAAGACAGTAAAGAGGCCTTCTAGTATCCTTGATGATGTGTTGGTGTAGGTTGGGAAATTTGTGTTCCCAGCAGATTTTATCATTCTGGATTGTCGGGCTGATGAGGAAATTCCCATAATTTTGGGAAGACCATTCTTGCCACGGGGAGAGCTCTCATTGACTGCGAAACTGGAGAGCTCAAGATGAGATTAAATGATGAGAAAATAACATTCAACGTGCAAAAATCTATGAGGCGGCCAAGTGAATTTTCCAATTGCTATTTAATAGATATCGTGGATGTAATCTTGGAAGAGGATGATGATACATTGAACATTGAGGATCCTCTAGCAGCTTGTCTCATGAACCTAGATGAGGTCAATGATGAAGAATTGGCAGAATGGGTGCTTTCTCTTGAGGTCAAAGGTTTTTGGAAGAGACCATTCTAATTTGAGCCCTTGCACTTAGAGGAAAGGAAAACTCCTCCAGCCAAGCCATCCATATAAGAACCACCACAGTTAGAGCTGAAGCCACTGCCCGCCCATCTCAGGTATGCATTCTTAGGACCTAACTCAACATTACATGTTATTATCTCATCTAGTTTGTTAGATGTGCATGAAGAACAACTTTTGCAGGTGTTGACAGAGTGCAAGACTGCAATAGGGTGGACCATGGCAGATATCAAGGGGATTAGCCCGATCTTCTGTATGCATAAAATTATACTGGAAGATGAGAACAAACCTTCCAGAGAACAACAAAGAAGGTTGAACCCCAATATGAAGGAAGTGGTGAAGAAAGAAATTATTAAGTGGTTAGATACGGGAATCATATTCGCCATCTCTGACAGTAACTGGGTTAGCCCAGTTCAGTGTGAGCCAATGCAAGATTCAAAGGACGAGGTAGATGAGCGCTATATTCTGAAATTTTCAATTTCGTCTAGGCAAAGTGACACTCCTCCGTTGAAAGCCAAAAAGTGCATAAAGAATCATTTAATTCTTGGCTCGCAACAATTGGTATCGGCCAAAGAGCATGATCATAGAGAAGAATCAAAACTTGGGGTCCAATTCATAAGTTCAAAGTGGAGGCAAAAGGAGCATGGAAAGCAAAGCTATTGGAAGGATGCAACAACAAACCAAATGGTTGGAACTAAGTGTGAATTAGCCGCACGAAGGACCAGGCATGGGGAGAAGTCTGAGTACCCGACTGCTAGTGTTTCGGCCTTTGGCCTACCAGGGAGTTTCTTTTACCCTCTTATTAGTTATGGTGTGCATTGGGGACAATGCACAATTTTAAGTGTGGGGTGAGGAGATTGTCTGGGTGACTTTCTATGCTATTTTAGTTGTGTTAGTTTAATTGAATAATTTTTTTTTTTTTAGAAAAATGAAAAAAAGCATAAATATGTTGGACTTTTACTGACGATGGATCTCCTAGACAGTTTTCTTGAGGGAAGTAAGTCTAAAGAAAATACTAAAAATATTTTTTAGGTAGTGTAGTAATTCCCCCTTGGTTTTTCTTTGGGCCGCGGTTCTTTTCCATGGGTTTTTAGTTGAACCGGGTGTAGGTAGTTTTAATTTTTAGGAGTAGGAGTCCACGATGGCTATGCATTTAAGCGGAGTAATATCTCTGAGCTTTGTGATGCCTTGAGAATATTCAGTACTCTGGTCGTGACGCTTAGGCTCAATTTTTGACTCTAAGATAAATACCTTAAATCTTGGATTCTTAAATTTGCTTAACTATTTGACTGGAGTGTCGTGATAAAACTAATTCTGAATGAGTTTGTGCCGCATCTGTGTGAGGTTTGTATGTATTCTGTGTATTGCATTTGATATCTAGAACTTGCCCAGGGTGTGTGCAAAGCAAAATAGTAGTCTTGTTCAGTCTTAAAAGTGATATAGGCATTTCTTTGTTAATCCAGATCTATATATATAGTATCTACCTAAATGTTATGTATCGTACTTAACCCCTTTGAGCCTATAATCCTGTTTCTTTGGTAACCACATTACAAGTTGTACCCCGCTGTTTGAACCGACCATATATTTGAACCTTGTCACCTCTCATGAGCACTTGAATTGTGATAAATTATGGAAAAGTTAAACTGTGGGGTGGTGGGTTGGCTTTTGAGTGGAACAATTAAATGAGGAGAAAGGTGCATTGTATGAAGAAGAAAAAAAAGTGCCAATAAAATCCATTTGGATAGAAAAGAAGAAAAAAAAGAGAAAAAGAGAAAAGAAAGAAAAAAAATTTATATAGATATAGTAGATATAGTATATGAAAGAAGAAAAGAAAAAAAATTATATATAATTCCTGATGGTGGTGCTTTTGATGTATTGGTGCTTAAAGAAGTAGGGGTAAAATATAGTGAAGTTAAGGTGGAATGTTGGTTTGACATAAGTATGGACTTGAAGGTTTAAGTGTTTGTATTAAAGTACTTAAGGGAGGTGTAGTCACTTATATCCAAATGTATCCTACCCGACCCGCAACCTATATTACGACCAATAAAAGTCGTATTTGATCTTAGACCGAATGAAATCGATTAGTGGAGTATTACACTAAGGGAAAGCTTATGATACGTCATTTGGGGCATATGAATGTTATTTCTGAGAGGGAGTGAATTTTTCCTATCTTGAGTTCCTACATTATTAAAATTCATGGTGTGTGGAACTAAGCTCTTTGATTGGGTGAGGGCACATGATTCATAAAGGAAAATTAATGTTGTTGACCTCCATGTTAGAGTAAGTAAGTGAATTGTGAATAAAGCATGGTATTTGTGAGTCGGTTATTGAGGTGAGGATGTCATACCTTTGTGCTTAAACAATTTTAAAAATTCTTGGTATAACGAGTTAAGGAAATTATTTAATAAGTTGTGTCCATGAGTGTAGTTTAATTGCTCGAGGAAGAGCAAATGTTTAAGTGTGGGGTATTGATGTATGGCAATAATTCATGATTTAACGCATTATGTGCCTTGCATTTTACGTGCTTTAATGATAAAAATACACTTTGTTTGAGTGTAATGGAGTCTATTTTATGTGTAGGTGAATTAGAGATGGAAGCCGAGCTAAATGGATGCTTAAACGTCGAAAGTGCGCTTGAAAATAGTGAAAAGGAAAATCCAGTCAAAAGCCAGCTCGACCAGGCTTTAGCTTGGCGAGGCCAGCTTAAAGCCAGGACAGACCAGGCTTTAACCTTTCGAGGCCAGCTTAAAGCCAGGCCAGACCAGGCGTTAGCCTGGCGAGGCCAGGGTCCAGATCTGAATTTCCAAGTCTTAAACACTTTCCTGGCGCAACTAGGAGTGACTTAAACGTTGAGGGCTTATTCCAAACATATAAATAGACCCAAAAAAACACAACTTGGGAAGACTTTTGCCATTGGAGACAAGAGGAGATCGTGGAACACTACTCGGGAGTTCAAAACATTGATTTTTACATCCCTTATTCCTTACTCTGTAATTTAATTATGCAATTTACTTTGGATTTGGTTACTACGAGTATGAGTAACTAAACTCCTAATCAAGGGTTTGATGGAACCTATTTAAGGATGAATTTCTCGTTTATGTTAATATAGATTTTCCATTGTTTTCTCTCTATTTGTTCAACCATATGCTTGTTGTTGTTGATTGAAGGGCCCTTAATTATCTTTCCCTATTTAGTATGTATTACTCGGGAGAGAGTGCATATTTAGGTCGTTGTTGAACAACATCATTCCCGACATATATGAGGGATCAATGACGAAGGATTTAAAGGTGGGATTAGGGATAACAAAACCTTGGGTGCGATCTAAGTGAGTTGTAATTAAAGCTAGCTAGCGTAATTCGGGAGAATATGTATAGTATATTGTCGTAATTACTCGGGAGAGATTTACGACAGTCAGAATGCTCATGATCGATAGAGAAGACTAGGCAAATTTATACCAAACATAGCGGAAGGGATTCCAAGAATATGGGAAATCATAACCTTAGATCATTCCAATTATTGTTTACAACCTGTTCTTAATTAGTTCTTAGTCATTATAGTTTTATTAAGTAATAGTTAGTTAGAAAACAACCCATTTGTTATCTAAAATATCTTGGGAAGTTGATTACGTGGAATTGTGTGGGTCTGATAGCGGTAATTGATTGGTTAATTCCTTGTGGGATTCGACTCCGGACTTAATAACCGGAATATATTTGCAGCGACTTCTTTGTCCTTTTTATAATGCATAGTTGGGCGTGATCACTGGTACTAACTTTCATAACACACACTATTTTATACTTGTTCCTGTGAATATCTTTGATTCCAGGATCAGCATGTCGGACTCTCAAGCAGCACCCACACACATTGAAAATGGTCTTAGTTTCCATGGTGAGAATGAAAACATAGCCTCCCCAGTGAACGAAGTACCTCCAGTTGACCTCGATGGAGTCCTGGCCATAGAACTTTCCCATGTTGCCATTAATGCAAATTTGGCCGTCGACCCCAAGAATAGCGTCCGTAGAGACGTTCGATCTGCCGGTCAGAACACATAGGGCGGTGAAGAAGGGGGGATCAGCCTTCGAGTGATATTTGAAATGTTACAGGCTCAACAAGATGCAATAGCACAACTCCAAAATCAAAACCATGCACCAAGAGGGGACGAGCCCGAGCCATCGCAGGAAATTAGTCATAGGGCCGAATTGGTGTCAAGAAGATCAAACAGAAATTAACCAGGGACGGACCCCGCTATCATGAAGATGCTCGAGGAGCTGACAAAGAGAGTTGAATCTAGGGAGAAAAAGATTGAAGCAAATGACAAGAAGGTGGAAACCTATAACTCCAAGGTTGATCAAATTCCGGGGGCACCACCGATTTTGAAGGGTTTGGATTCAAAGAAGTTCGTGCAGAAGACCTTCCCCCCGAGCGCGGCTCCTAAACCAATTCCCAAGAAGTTTCACATACCATAAATTCTCAAGTACAATGAAACAACTGACCCCAACGACCATGTCATTTCTTACATATGTGCAATTAAGGGGAACGATCTAGAGGACGATAAGATCGAATCCGTATTGGTGAAGAAATTTGGGGAGACCCTATCAAAGGAACGATGATATGGTACCATAATTTTCCACCCAACTCCATTGATTCTTTTTCCATGCTTGCAAATTCCTTCGTTAAAGCACACGTCGGAGCTAGTAAGGTCGAGACTAGGAATTCAGACCTCTTCAAGGTAAAGCATAAAGATAACGAGATGCTCAGAAAGTTTATGTCTCGATTTCATATGGAACGTATGGATATGCCTCCGGTAACCGATGATTAGGCCGTTCAGGCCTTCACTCAAGGATTACACATACGAAGCTCGGTGACTTCACGGAAATTAAAGCAGTACTTAATTGAATGCCCAGATGTCACCTGGGTCGATGTGAATAATTGGTATCAGTCGAAGATTAGGGTCGAAGATGACCAATTTGGGGCTCTTTCCGGGTCCGTTTATCCTACCAGACCCATCGAGAGAGTCAAACAGGATATTGACGGGGAACCACGATCAAACAGGGATCGTTACCAGCCATATAATGGAGATCGGAGAAACAACGTACCTGGACATAACCCTAGTCGAGGTGAGAGGAGAAATTATTGAGGTCAGAGCTCTCGAGAGCCCATGAGCAAGAGTGGTTTCGATAGGAACGTCGAGACCAAAGAAGCACCACGATTGTTAGAATATAACTTCAACATTGATGCATCAACTATCGTATCAGCCATCGGACGCATCAAAGAAACTAGGTGGCCTTGACCTTTGAAGACCGATCCGGCTGAGATAAATCATAATCAAATGTGAAAGTATCATGGCACCCATGGACATAAAACAGAAGATTGCAGAGAGCTAAGGGAGGAAGTATCCCGGTTGTTCAACACGGGGCACCTTCAGGAATTCTTAAGTGATCGGGCTAAGAACTACTTCAGAAACAGAGATTCAAACAGACAGAACGAGCAAGAAGAGCCACAACACGTGATACACATGATTGTTGGAGAGGTCGATATTCCTAAAGTGCCCATATTTAGACGCACCAAAGTATCAATCACAAGGGAAAAGCGAAATCGGGATTATGTACCGGAAGGGACCTTGTCTTTCAATGACGAGGATGCTGAAGGGATGTTACAACCCCATAACTACGCACTTGTAATATATGTACTTATGAATAAAACTCAAGTTAAAAGTGTTTTGATTGATCCACGTAGCTCGGCCAACATCATTCGATCGAGGGTCGTAGAACAGCTCGGCCTACATGATCAAGGTATGCCCACCACCCGAGTACTTAACGGCTTCAACATGGCATGCGAAACTACCAAAGGCGAATAACTTTACCTGTAAACGTGGCTGGGACCATCCAAGAGGCGAAGTTCCATGTGATCGAGGGTGACATGAGGTATAACACCCTGTTCGGAATGCCATGGATCCACAACATCAGGGAAATACCCTCGACTCTTCATCAGGTTCTGAAGTTCCTAACACTGGAGGGATTTAAAACGGTCTAGGGGGAGAAACTCGCCGCCAAGGAAATATTTGCAGTCGACTAAGTGATACCAATATCGGCACTCTCATCAACAAAAGGGTCAGATTCAAAGGCAAAACAGGAGGCCAAATAGAAACTACAAACACCGGCCTCGACCCAATCGGAGAAGCAGGGGACTAACGAGGATGATGAATATGGGGTCCCTCAATCTTAGTCCTTGATGATTCCGACGCCACCAAGTCAATGGTCGAAGATCTTGAACGAATCACACTGACCGAACATCAGCCCGAACGAAAGGTATATCTGGGCAAGGGGCTAGCTCCAGAGCTCAAGGGAAAACTTATCCAATTTCTTAATACTAACATGAATTGCTTTGATTGGTCCCATCTCGATATGACAGGGATCCCACCGAAAATCACCACTCATAAACTAAGCGTGGATCCAAAATTTCATCTGGTGAAGCAAAAAAGAAGACCTCAGCCCGAAGTCAAGCATGCCTTCGTCAAAGACGAGGTAACCAAACTTCTTAAAATAGGATTCATTCGAGAAGTAAAGCATCTCTAATGGTTAGAAAACATAGTAGTATCCCCTAAGAAGGGAAACAAACTTAGAATATGTGTAGATTACAAGGACCTGAATAAGGCATGTCCCAAGGATTCTTTTCCTCTGCCTAATATCGACCGCATGATCGATGCCACGGCCGGCCACGAGATCCTCAATTTTCTCGAGGCCTATTCCAGGTAAAACCAAATACAGATGAACCAGGAAGATCAGGAAAAGACCTCGCTTATCACTAAGTACGGCACCTATTGCTATAATGTAATGTCGTTCAGACTAAAAAATATTGGTGAGACCTATCAACGCCTAGTAAACCAGATGTTCGAAGAGCAAATAGGAAAATCAATGGAGGTTTATATTGATGACATGTTAGTTAAGTCCCTGTGAGCAGAGGACCATTTGAAGCATTTGGAGGAAACTTTCGGTATACTGAAAAGATACAACATGAAGCTCAACCCAGAAAAATATGTGTTCGGGGTCGGCTTAGGCAAGTTTCTCGGCTTCATGGTATCCAATCGAGATCAACCCCGATAAAATCAATGCTATCGAGGACATCACGGTACTAGACAACTTAAAGGCCGTGTAGAGGTTAACGGGGCGCATAGCCGCCCTGGGGCGATTCATTTCGAGATCCTCAAATAAGAGTCATCGATTCCTCTCGTTACTTAAGAAGAAGAATAACTTCACGTGGACTCTGGAATGCCAACATGCCTTGGAGGAGCTAAAACGGTACTTATCGAGCCCGCCGTTGCTTCACACGCCAAAAGCGGAAAAACAACTTTGATTGTATTTAGCAGTATTGGAGATAGCGCTAAGTGGAGTCTTGGTTCGAGAAGAACAAGGTACGCAATTCCCTATCTATTATGTTAGTCGGACCTTAGGTGAGGCCAAAACCAGGTATCCACATTTAGAAAAATTGGTGCTCGCTTTAATAGGCACCTCTAGGAAACTAAACCCTTACTTTCAATATCATCCCATATGTGTCGTAAATACATATCCACTTCAAAACATTTTGCATAAAACCGAACTTTCGGGTCAGTTGGCCAAATGGGTCGTAGAAATCAGCGGGTACGATATTGAATATCGACCTCGAACAACCATCAAGTCTCAAATCTTGGCAAACTTTGTGGTTGACTTTACGTCGGCCCTCATACCTAAGGTTGAAAGAGAAATATTAGTAAATTCGATACATCCTCAAGAATCTAAACCCTCTTTACGGAAGGTGCTTCGAATTCAAAAGGGTCCGGACTCGGCATTGTGCTGAAACCACCCACAGGTAATGTAGTTAGAAAATCTATCAGAACTATAAAATTGACTAACAATGAGGCTGAATATGAGGCCATGATTAGAGATCTCGAATAAGCCAAAGGCTTGGGAGCGGAGGTGATCGAGGCTAAATGTGACTCCCTCCTCGTGGTGAACCATGTTTACGGAACCTTTGAAGTTTGAGAAGACCGAATATAAAGATATTTGGATAAGCTACAGGTAACTTTACACCAATTCGAAGAATGGACCTTGCAACATGTACCTCGAGATCAGAATAGTGAGGATGATTCCCTCGCAAATCTACGGTCATCGGTCGAAGATAACGAACTCAATTCGGGGGATGTCATACAACTCATGAGATTGGTGGTCGAAGAAGGTCACACCGAGATAAACTCCATAAGTTTGACCTGGGATTGGAGAAACAAATGCGTAGAGTATTTAAAGAACAGGAAGCTCCCATCAGATCCAAAAGAATTGACAGCCCTGCGCACAAAGGCAACACAATTCACCATGTCCGAAGACGTAACACTGTCCAGAGGGATGTTCGATGGTCCATTAGCAATATGTCTGGGGCCAGGAGATACAGAATTTAAGGGAAGTCCACGAGGACACTTGTAGAAATCACTCCAGTGTCGAATCATTGGTTCATAAAGTGATCAGAGCCGGTTACTACTAGATCGACATGGAGAAAGATGCAAAGGAGTTTGTTCGAAATGCGACAAGTGCCTAAGGCATGCACCAATGATTCATCAACTCAGGGAACTCCCCCATTCGGTTTTGTCCCCATGGTCGTTCATGAAGTGGGAAATGGACATCGTTGGCCCTTTTCCATCGGCTCCAGGTAAAGCTCAGTTTATTTTATTTAGGACTGATTATTTCTCTGAGTGGGTTGAAGAACAGGCTTTTGAGAAAGTGGGGAAAAAGGAAGTCATAGAATTTATTTTGGACTACATCATATGTCGATTCGGGATGCCATTCGAAATTGTGTGCGATAATGGAAAACAGTTCATCGGCAGCAAAGTGACCAAATTTCTCGAGGATCACAAGATCAAAAGAATCCTATAAACACCTTATCATCCCAGCAGGAACGGACAAGCTGAATCGACCAACAAAACCATCATCCAAAATCTTAAGAAGAAACTAACCGACACCAAAGGAAAATGGAAGGATATCCTACCCGAGGTTCTTTGGACATACCGCGCAACATCAAAGTCTAGCACCGGAGCTACCCCGTTCGTATTAGTTTATGGATTCGAAGATCTAATATCGGTCGAGGTCGTAGAACCTAGTATCAGGTTCCGATATACAACAGAATAGTCAAATAGTAAGGCCATGAATATGAGCCTAGAATTATTGGATGAAAGACATGAAGCCGCCCTCGTCCGATTGGTCGCTCAAAATCACGATTGGTCGCTCAAAATCAACGGATCGAAAGATACTACAATAGAAGAGCCAATCTTCGATATTTTGGCATCGGGGACTTGGTGCTAAGGAAAGTCACCCTCAACACCCGAAATCCGAACGAAGGAAAATTGGGTCCAAACTGGGAAGGACCGTACCAGATTCTTGAGGTCAACGGAAAAAGGTCCTACAAACTCGAAACGATGAATGGGGAACAACTATTGAGTAATTAGAACATATCACACCTAAAATGATACTACTTCTAAGGTACGACCCCTTTCTATTTCATTTTTGTTTTAAGCTAGAACTTGCAGGTGGTCAACAAGAATCGATGGTGGATTTTTCAGCATACGAAATGAAGTCTTTAGGTCTGAAAGCACGTGTTGCACTCTTTTTCCCTTAGACCGATTTTGTCCCAAATGGATTTTTCGGAGAGGTTTTTAACGAGGCAATAATGAATCGTGCTAACATAGAATCAAGCCCAATTAAAAATCAACCTCGCATATTGGGAGGTCTACCCTCGGATATACATTATCTTCAAATATCAACTCTAGCGAGGAAACTACTTCGTAACAGGAGGGTCTCGATAGATAGGATTTATTGTAAGGGCCAAACGGTTAGAACAAACCGTGCCCACATAGATTGATTGATCCCTGACTTAAACATGTATGCATGTATGACTATTTTGATCAATAATAAGGAGAAGTACTTTCCTTGCAAACATATGATGTTTAATTTATTTCCTTTTTACATCTCTTAAAGAGCTTCGTACCATAACGATCCTAAGGGCAATACTTAACCAAAACGCGAACGATTGCTCCCTCACTCAGGGACTACCATTCTGCTCAAACAGCCCAGGTTATCGGGCCTTGGGGTCAAAATACCTAATAGGTGCCGCGCCCCCCTTTTCCCCAAGTGCTCCTTTCGGGGCCGGTTTAAAGGGTTTATGACATTGGTTGAGACAACTCGTTCCTTCCTATCAGTCCCGGAGGAAATTAGGAATCATATACTAAATGAGGTGCTAGGCAGACCCTCAGGTCCTAAAGGTGAAAATGCTAAGGCGACATAATAAACAAGTAGGACTGTAGATAAAGGGAAATCATGGAAAGCAGATAAAGGCTCAAGTATTCCTCCACACACAGTACATATAAACAGCATGTGTCATACACAACTAAGGTCCATATTAATTCAGAATCCTAAAGCATGGTATCTAGGTGATTTAAAAATGTCAAAGAAACAGGCCTTCTGTTTCATAACTCAGAGAGGAAGTCCTAATCAGTCTTGCCTACTGATTTTAGCATATTGACAGTTGAACACTAATCACAAAGGACAGTTCTGGTTTTGTTTCTTTATGGCTGATTACCTAAGACTTGCCTAGGCGTGTAGCAGTTTGATGCATATGCAGTTGCTAAAACATGATCTCTAAATGCACATATAATCACAGCATTATGCACAGTTTCAGGAATAACATAGGTGACAGATTTTAATCGTTGTTTACCTAGAACATGATTTCTACGTGTATAGCATGATGAGACATGATTGCAGTTTTTGTTACCATTATTCATTCTAGGACAGGACTTCTAAATGAAGCTTCATGACACGTTTATATGAGCAGAATCACATAATAGCAAATTACTTAATTATTTGTCCTATGGGCAGGATCTCTAGGTGAGGGCAATGAATGATGACATGCTGAAAGGAAAACAGTATATATGAGCCTAAGTAGCATGCTATATAATGCATGGCATGTTGTACCTAAACATGGCTGCTATTGCGCATAGAGAAAATAAACCTAGAAACATGGTCTCTACCCTTAATTATACTACAACATGCATATCACCCACCCATTTTCACTATCCGACTCTAGAGTTGTTTATAATTAATTATTACAAACCATGGGATATGAATTACACAACTGAAATAGAAGAAAAATAGGAATTTAACCATAGGGAGCCTACATAATAGGCCCAGATCTCCATGTCCTCAATTCCAAGTAATGTTTCACAGCCTTTCTCATAATCCAGGTGTGTCAAAGTTCCTTAAGGACCTCAAGGGATCCCGGGAAGTGCTCACACCCATAATTCATAGCCAAGATAAAGTAAGTGCAGTGTGGAATGGCCAGCCTTGGTGTGTCAAAGTTCAGAGGGAGCTCAAGGGTCCCAAGGCAATGCTAAAAAAAAAGGGGCAGAACCTAAGAGGTCTAAGAATATAGTGAGAGTGCTCGACATAGTTTTGAGGAGTCTAAGTAAGAAAACAATTTTGAAACAGTTTGAAAAAGAGAGACTTAGTGAAAATAGTTTTTCATAACAAAAGGTTTAAATGATGAAAACATCTAGAGAGAAAACCATTCTCAAAACAAGCTCAGCATCACATAACAGGACCAAGAATAGTCCAACAATCACAAGATGGGATATGGGACTTGAGGGACAAATACAGAGCAAGTAAGGGCAAACGTGTAGCAGGCAGAAACATATATGAGCACACAATCAGAAAATCCTAAGGGTTCAGGGGATTAGGGGTACAACAAAGTATCGAATTAGATTAACATATCAATACCAAACAACTAAGACCATGATCAAACTAATATACCAATCATAGGCATGTGGATTCACATAAGAAGAAGGTTCTAAGTATACAGAAACATGCTGGTCATTGACAAGTAAAGCACAACTTAACAGGCAGATTGAATCCAGGATCTTAGTTACATGTTGAACAACATAATAGTAAATAGAAGCAAATTAGAAACACAACAAATTGCAACAGTAAGAGAAACATGTTGGCTTGAGGACTGAAATCTAAATTAGAACATACCAGTGGAGTGCATAAAGCAGTAACACAAAGCAGAAATGGGAAATGCATAGTAGTTAGCCTTGGATTGTAGCCGGCTAACCTAGTGTAGTAGCAAGTAGCATAGAAGAGAGAATAGAGAGCAAGTTAGTTGTGAGAGAGAGAGAGAGAGAGTTGAACAGATTATGTGTTCGTCTCCTTTCTATCAATGCATGGATAGAGTATATATATAGTTGGAACTAAGTAAAAAAGAATAAGGCAAAGAAATCAGACTGCCCAAT